>QJPP01003233.1:0-274271 GCA_003996215.1 Jaltomata sinuosa | reverse complement strand
GTCATCTTCTTCTTCTACTACTACTGTTTGTCGTCGACATTGTTGTTGTTATTGTTGCCGCTATTGCTGCTACTGGACCAAATTTTTGAACTAAATTTTATTTGTAATCACTGGGCATTGCTTCATAGGTGATTTTGATAAGTAAAATAATGATTTTTAATTCGATTTCTCATCTGGGTATATCTGCTATTTTTTTGTAATTTTTAGTAGCGTATCCAACAGATGACTCCTCTGTTACAACAGATTACCTATCTGTTGGATATGTTACAGCAGCTGAATCTAACAGGTAGGTCATCTGTTACAACAGATAGCTCATCTGTTGCAATATATGACTCATTTGTTGCAACAAATGATCTACCTGTTAGATTCAACTGCTGGTTTTGAACATAAATCCAACAGGTAAGTCATCTATTGAAACAGATGGGTGATCTATTGCAACAGATAACTTATTTGTTGCAACAGATGAGCAGATGACTTACCTATTGGATTCATGTTCAGAACCAGCAGCTGAATCCAACAGGTAGGTCATCTGTTACAACAGATAGCTAATATGTTGCAACAGATGACCTACCTGTTGGATTCATGTTCTGAACCAGTAGCTTAATCTAATAGGTAGGTCATCTGTTGCAACAGATGAGTCATTTGCTGCAACAGAGGATCTATCTGTTACAACAAATGACTTATCTGTTGAATTCAGCTGCTGTTTTTGAACATGTATCCAACATGTGAATGATCTGTTGTAACAGATGAGTTACTTGTTGCGACAATGATATAATTTTGTTGTTGTATATAGCCACTCAACTTTACTATACTATCATTATTGATTTTTTTAACAAATTTTTTTAGGTACCATTAATGGATGAATCAATAACAATAGGGGTTAATTGTCATGGTGAATGGATCGAGATGAACAATCGATTTATTTGGCATTGGAAGAATGGTGACATGTTAGAGACGATAGCGATGACAGTCCAAAGAGATGTTCTGTATGATGATTTTGTGAACTTAATCATCAGTTGTTGCAAATTAAATTGTCAATCAAAAGATCTTGTCATTAGTTATATGCACAGCTCTTTTGAAAATCAGAGGGTCTTGCCTTTTAAAATAAGCGATCAAGTTCATTTACGTGCTTATTTAAGTGATGCAACTAGGCCCATTTTAAGGGTACCCATGAATGAAAAGCCAATAGAGAACCCCAATTAAGCTCAAGATCAACAAGATATGTTAAATGATGAGTTGGAGGATAGGGTAGATAAGGATATTCCAGATAATGGAAGTGGGGATGAATTAGATGGTCCAAACTGTGGGGATGACCAAACTCTGACACCTGATGTTGGGAGCAATACAGTGGGCAATTCTCAATCAACATAGTTTAGCCATGTGCAAGAGGATGAAATAGGTTTCTATAAGGGAATATCATTCAAGAACAAGCAAGAACTAGCAACTTCATTGAAAATTGCTTGCTTGAAAAAAGATTTTAGACTCAAGAAGGTGATTAATAGAATACAAAGGCTAGAAGTAACAAAAGATAAGTACAACTATCTTGGAATATACAAAGAGTACTAGTATAAAAGATGAGATATGGTCAAGCCCCGACCTCCAGGCGCTCACCCTAGTCACGAATGTCCAAAAGCGGCACGAGTCTCCAACACGATTAACGACAAAAGCTCAACTAATATCTGCACCAGAAAGATGCATAAGTGTAGTATGAGCACCAAGATAATGGGTACTCAGTAGGCTTCATCGGCCGACTGAACGCATATAAGATATAAAAATAGTAAGCAACAGATAGCAAAAAAGTAGTCACCGAAGAAATAGAGAAAGCACAAGGAACTAGCACGGAGAATATACAACCAAGAGTTATAAGCATACAATGTTAGGACAGAAGATTTACATAACACAGAAACACAGGTGTAAGAAAGAAGGACACACCTAGGATCCTTGCAACAATAGTATAAATAAAAAGAGAGAGAATCAGGAACATGGCGGTATACTGGTAACCTCAAGTAAGAAAGGAAAGAAGGAAAGCAATCCAATATGATCAACTAGAAGCCATAAAATATCGAAAACATACTTGAAACACTAACTCTCCAAATAAGCATAACCCGGGATCATTCTCACAATTTACAACCTAGAATGGAATAACTAAACCACATGAACCAAGAGTTTCTACTCAGAATCAAGATAAGGAACAACGTCCTATAAATCACAACCGCTCAGGAGGACACACGATGGAGCCACAAAGATATAGGACTCACTAGCCCCTCAATACTCAAGCCCGAACTCAGAGCTTCAATAGGCTAAAACTTACCAATCCACCAAGACCCAAGGACTATAACAATCTCTTTAAAATGATGGAGAGTAATATAATCTCCCTACAGTACCAACAACTGCCCATACAACCAAGGAACGCAATCAAGTGAAAACAAACCCTCTGGTCGCCCATACAATCAAAGCGTACACTGAACACACAGCAAACATGGGTGGAATCCGAGTGAAATATTCATGATGATATGATATGATGAATCTGGAACTAAGTATGATCACAGTGCCGTATGTTACCCCCTATGGTGCCCCAAAGGTCTAATAAAGGCAGAATCCATGGAAGGACATTTCCCGAGTGCCTCTCCTACGCCGTACATCCCCTCCCTCTGGTCACCGTCGTCCCGTAGCACTTGGTACGAAATGGTAGGGTCCATAGAGGTCTACTCATAGACCACATACAAACACGAAACTCAAATATCTCAACAATTGGGATCTCATAGTACATGCTCGGATTCGATTCGAGTCTAAATCAGTAGTAGTAATCCCAATAACCTCCATCAAGGGTGCCTGAAGCGTATCCGAGTCTAAAAAATTATTTATGTCTCAATAACCCTCGCCGAGGGTGCCCGAAGTGTATCCGAGTCTAAAACAGAAGTCAAGTATCAAAATCCCTAAACAGGGTGCTCGGCTTGTATCCGGGTCTAAATCCATAGAAAACAATATCTAGTGCTACGGTCCAGCCGAGCCTAGTATCAGAATAAAGATCAGTAATCAAATCATTGTAATCTCCCCTCTACTCTGAGAGGTTTCGTAAAAGTCAGTTTAAAACCCCTTCCAAAGTCATGTACTAAAATAGGCCCTCGGGCCATGCAAAGTTTAAAAAATCAATTATAGTAGGCCCGAAGCCAAATCAGTAGTAAAACATGTAGAGAAAACCTTTTTATGAATAATATGCTCGCAAATAATAGAGTAGCCCAAAATGTCTCACAAATATTTCCTATCGGCCCTGCAGAGGCTCAACAGCTCTACAGCTGTCATAACCAGCATAAAAGGGTATCTCTATGTCCGGGACTCACAGACATTCCCAAATAACCTGACATCTATGTTCCAGAGTCAATACAAGGTCACACAGGACCACAAGGGTAATATACAATACTGATACGAATACTACAATCAACGTACAAAATAAACGAATAGAAAAGGCGGACAGGTATGGGGTACCAACCTATAACAACCCACCCAAGGATGCTAATTAATGCAGTTATAGCCTATATGCGCAGAGTCTAGGTAGGGAGCGCCATAACCTACCTGTCGTCCGACGAAAAGCTGCGGGGATGGTGTCGTCTAGGCTCAAACTGCTCCGAGGAACTTCAAATTGTGAAACCACTATCAATACAATAATCTATAAATCAATACAAGACTAATGATACCCATAATGCCATAAATATAATCGGGTCGAAATCCGAGCCACAAATGGGCCCGTGGGCCTCACAACCCGAAACCGGAATAGAAAAATACCCATGTGTTCTTTACAATCCCGGGAGCGCATGCTCAAAATTTGAGTGAATTTGACCAAGGAAAATGACACAAAACAGCCCGCTAAAAAGGAAAATAAAGAGGGAAGATTCAAGAATGAAATCTGGAAATTAATCAAAAGATACTTACCAAAACGAGAGGAACAAGCTAAGGAAGTGAAAACTCTGATCCCACGAAAATGCAAGCCCAAGAAATTGATTCTACATGGAATTTCCAAGCTTTGAGAAATAGCAACAATGGAGGTTTTTGCAATGGAGAAGGAGCAAGTTTTGGGGAAGAAGAACATACCAAAATCAACCAAGAAGCAAGGCTTGCCAACCAAATTGATGGATTCTCCAAGCTAAGACTAAAAAAAGGATTTTGGTGGAGAGGATTTTCAGTTTGGAGTTGGGAATAAGTGAGAAAAAGAGCTGGAAAAACGAAAGGATCAAAAATATATAGCTGCTGGTCGTTGGTCAGCGCTATCGCGCTGAAGTAAAAATCACAGACCAGCGCTATCGCGCTACAAGAGAGTGATCACGCTGAAGGGAAAAATACAGACCAGCGCAATCACGCTAAAGGAGCGCGTTCGCACTGAAGGCTACCAGAAGCATAAAAACCAGCAACAGCCAAAAACTTCTACGGGGCAGTTTGGGCACAATCGAAACCCGATACTCAAAAACCAATGGTGTTATTAGAATGGAAACGACATTCCGGACTCAACAGAATTGACAAAACTTCCATATGAGGTCGTCTCGGAGGAATGTTGACTCAAGTCAATACTAACTAACGCCAAACAAACACCTGAAATAAGCCCGGATCACCTGGGACCCAAACCAACCAACTACCTCACACAAACTCGGCATTCCAGAGCTAACGGCGCTAATAGAATTTCCATCCGAGGCCATCTCTCTGAATATTGACCAAAATCAACCAAACAAGACCAATTGGCTTGAAAACACAGAATGAGAGAGAATTACAAGCTTAAAAGCACCCGAATCCTGACCAAAGGTCCTACTAGACCAAAGTCCACGCTCTGGAGCTAACGAAACTGTCAAAATTTGATTCCGAGCACGTTCACCAAGAATGTTGACTGAAGTCAATGATTTCAAAAGCCTAAAGCTCTAAAACAAGGAATGGCCAATAAGACCAAGCAAACAGCCCAGGCCCCGAACTACCGGTCCCAGCAAGCCATAAATGACTTGGGGCCACTACAGGCAAGCTCTAACGGTATAAGAAAGGTGAACACACGTAAATGACCGAAAGGGTCATTACATCATCCACTACTAAAAAGACTTTCATCCCCGAAAGTCAGGAAAGAAGGAAAGACTACAGATTAAAAGAACAATGGATTCGAAGCCCGCACAACTCTCTCAGAAAACCTGGGTAGCTTCCACGACTGGATGGCACCCAATAGAACAGAACTAACAAAAGCAACCAAGACTAAAACTCCTTAATAGCCAAGCTAGAATCCAAACTCAAACTCCAAAACACCAAGGGTCTGCAAACCCAAACTGAACATCGAGAATCTCAACTAGAAACACCGACACAACACAGACACCAAGGAAGCAAGGTGGTCAACACACAGAACACGAATCATTGAAACCACAACCAAGTTTACCAGGAAAGCCATCACCCAAAAACCTAACTCATAAATTCGCTGACCCGCAAAGCTTTTTTAGTCTGAACTGAATCCTTTTGCGCCCTAAATAGGAAGTTGCATACAAGTCGAACACTCAAACCACCCTCGAAGCCTCAACTAATACACCGGAGATCCACAGTCTTCGCTTATACTCTACCATGAATGAAGTCACCCTTTATACTCAAGTTATATCAAAGCCAAGCTATAGTGTACTAGCCTTTGCCATCCGAGCTAACAACCCGTAGCATATAATCGAAAACTAGAGTTACCTACCCCGACTGACCATCAACCAATGAACGAACACTTTTGCTAACATCAAGCTCGCCAACTGAACCCACTGAACAACCCATATAAACCCGACTGAAGTTCGTACACCAAAGTCAGGAAAGATATATTTTAATACTTTGTGTTGACGGAGAAACTTCCAGACTGTAGAACTAACCCAACCTTGATGAACCGGACCCAATTTGAATCAACTGAATATGAAGGCACCAGGAAAATCTTCCCAACAGACCCAACTAGAACCAAGATCTTGCAAGGAGCGTGATAAGTCTACCACGAAGCCCGTAATCATCAGCTAAGCTCCCAACTCTAAGAGGTATTACTGCTACTCTAAATACTCGAACACCATTCAGATTTGAAATTTCTTTACAAATCTCAACTCGGGAAGGAGTCTACCATACCTCGAATATCAAGTCAAAACACCCCGTAGGCAAAGGAAAAGGTGTTTGGGGTTCAAGGTTGCCATCTAGTTATAGAAATCCTTGCATAGACCTTTAACTCATCCCTTTGGCTCAAATAAACCGCTCTACCATATCAACACATAAACCAACCATCTCAAAGCACACCACATACCGAACTTCTAGTCTAGACTGGCTGAGTCTAACCAACACTGGAACCCTCGCATAAAAGACAACCCTTGAAGAATCAACTAATCGAGCTTTCAAACTCTCACCAATGAATGGTGATCACCAGTCTCTAAGTATCATTAGAACTCCAAAATAGCCTCGCTAGCCTCAACCCGCACAACCTGATCACATAAAGCATACACCACAGCTGAATATCAAACCTACACCGATGAGTCTGTCCAACCATGGTAGAAGGAATATCATACTAACTGGAACACCGTTGAAATCTGGAATATCCAACCTAACTCAAAGATTAGCCAAGGACTAGGTGTCCCAGTCCAACTGTCACCCCATACGAATAATGGGTAAGCTAAGTTGTCTGAACTCATTGCCTTCCAACCTACGAAGCTGCAATCAAGAAGAACCAACCATGAACCATCCGGAGTAGTTTGCCAACCCACGATTCTGAAACTCAACCTCAATTGCCGATCAATGACCATGTCAAAACCCATAAGTAGACTCATCCACCATCGAAGAACACTAATAGAGCTTGAGCCATCTAGGCCATGAATACACAATTTGCCCAATCCGTAGATGCTACTGAAAACTCAAATCAATTGAAGGAAAAGCCATTGCAATCTGTAAACGGCCAAATCAAATCACCAACACACAACCCAAAGCAATCTCTTAGTCGTCACCTCAGTCAGCTACTAGAACACACAAGCATGAGAAAGGAGTCATCACCCTTCTTTTGCAAACCAAACGAAACCCTTTCCAAGGATACACTAATTCCACAAATTCTTTCTCATAAGACTCTGGAGTTGTTCCCTTAGCTCCTACAACTCTTACTGGCACACTTAGCCATAATTCCGCAGTCAAACTCAACTAGAGAATTACGACCAAAAATCACTCCAACTGGAACTGGGGAAAATAATAAGATAACCTAACCGAACAAGAAACTAAGGGAGACTATGGGAATAACCCACATACCTGCCAACCTCCTCAACCAACCAAACAAAGAGGGTCAATTCTAATCACCCAAAAGAACAAAACCAATCTATGCTCACTAGCATAAAAAACACCTCTCAACTCAAAATGAGAGCCCAAACTCTGGCATAACTACCAGTAATGCCAAACCAACACAAGGACTTCTAGCAATACTAGAAAATAGCCTAGGCATCAACCATCTAGGAATGCTCATGAAGGAAGACTTAACACAAGTCTAAAGCCACAACGGAACAGGAAATAAATCCAACCGGAAATAGACTAACAAAAACTACCCACGAGCTACAACTTCGGGTAAAATACCTCACAAGGATAACTCACCTCCATCCACTACTAAGGAATAAACTACCACAAAAATAATGCACAAACACTACAACTCAAGTAGTCAAACAACTAAATAAGTAGCATGTAAGCATATAAGCAAATAAATGACAGAAGGGGAAAAATTGCAATGCGAGCAGGACTATCACAAGCCGAAAGTAGCAAAATCCTAACCTGGAGCAATGATATCAGGAACCTCTACCATGGGCCCACCAAGAGAGGCATCAACCTGATGGGGTCTAACACTGGTCAGAGTAGTCAAAGCTGATGGCGCAACCATCCCTCGATGAGGGCAATCTCTAGCATAATGCCACATCACCCCACAACTATAGCAACCCAAAGAAGCCCTACTTCGATGCACGGTGCCTGTCAATTTTGGTTGGATACCTGAACCATCTGGCTGAAAGCCACCTCTAACCACCTGGGGACCACCCCTACTACCACGTTCCCCACCTCTAGTTGGTGGCACTAAAGCCCTGGGATATAACACCGGCTAACCCTGCAGACTGGAAGATGGAATCGGGGGACAATCCCTAGCAAAGTGCCTACGCACACCGCACTAAAAGCAAATCCCACTGTGTACATATGGGCGAGGAGATTGCACTGAACCTGACCGACCGACATAGCCTGCACAACCTTCAAGTGAACCTCAAGGAATCTGACCCATACTGTGTCCACTCTGCTCAACATTTCCTGTACTATCACCCTCCGAAACCTGTGGAGTAACTGAAACTGGCCTGGTAGATAAGAAGCATTGGAACCTATCTCTAGTGGAGAATCCCCTACCTCAAGTCTGAGAACCTCGGGAACTGTCCTGGCAACAACGTTTCTTAGCACCGCCTCTATAAGTCTCACGACATAAACCCTCGATAGCCCAAGCATGATCCACTACCTGTAGGAAGGTCATCCCAACTGTAACCAAATGCTCGGTCGCCGGACGGAGTGGTGAAATAAAACCTCTAACAAAGCTCTGAACCCTATCAAACTCTTAAGGCACAGTCTTAGCAGTATGACTAACCATCTCGTGAAATCTTGCCTCATAGTCCAATACTGATATACAACCCTGCTGAAGAACTGGAAGCTCAACCCTAACTGAAGCGTCACTTATAGAATTGGGTACTGAAACACCCACTGAAGGACTCAGAGTTTTTTATGCCCTGAGGCTACCCTCTAGACGTAACACGAGACTCGGGACCACAAATGTCCCAACCTAACCCTTGGTCATAGCATAACTCAGATAAATCAATAGATAAGTGAAAGCATAATAGAAATATCCAAAATAAAATGTATAGATAATCAAGTCAAATAGGAATACACATACAAAGAGGAGACCCGAATATTGTCTATGTCTGAAAAGCCTCTAAATGTAATAAAGAGTTGCTGGGACAAGATCCCAGCTAACTCAAAAATCTAAAATGAAAACATAAAGATGGATACTCTATCTCTAGTCCTCGAATAATGAGGACTCACCAAAATCAGCTGAAAGTCTGGCGTAGTCTAGCCACGAGTCTGAGGGCAAGTGCCTGAATCTGCGTCGTAAAAGGATGCAGCACAAAATGCATCAGTACTATAGGATGTACTGAATATATGAGATAAACAGGAATCTGAGATAACATGCTAAATAAACTTGTAAAGCTGAAATTATGCTATAAGTGTAAAACTGAAATGCAAGAGGCTCAATGCAATGCCAAAACAAGTTATACAAATATAATGGTAATCATAATAGTCCTGAAGTCTGAAGGCAAAGAGTCAATGCATTTTAAAACCTGATATTGTTTCTGTGGGAGGTTTTCTAACCGACATACACCATGTGAGCTATATGGAATCCGATGTATATGCCCCATTGAAAGGACCCAATATATATTGTCAGGGTATAAAGGCATGACTTTGACGTGATCACTAAATTTGATGCCCAACTGAGGGGACTTAGAACCTACGGGGGAATGTAGTTCTGGGATTAAGGGTAACCTCACCCAGTCCAACTCGGTGCTAATACTACTCCCAAAACATAATAATATATATATATATTATATTATAATATATATATATATATATATATATATATATATATATATATATAGCTCATAATACTTGTGACATGTCTGATGTCAAAACTGTTCATAACATAGGTAGACATATCTGGATGCCAAACCTTTCATAAAAAATAGAGACATATCTAATGTCCAGAACTGTTGGAAAAACCTAAGGACATATCTCATGTCATGCAATTCACAAGTCATGAATCTTAAAGCTTTGCAAAACCATAATTCAAGATATACTTTCCTTTCTAATATCATATCTTGAAGAATTAGGCATGCAATTTCATAAAAATAGATGTCATGTTATCTAAACATACGAATTTTACTTGAAGACATGCAATTTAATGAAATCATGCTAAAATTCATCATCAACATATGGGCTTTTGAAATCAACTGAGGAACTTCAATTAAATCATAGAAATGTAATAAGAAATCATGAATTGATGCCTTAAGAGAAGACCCATAACTTTTTTCCCAATTTGAGTAACAACCCTAATTTAGAAATCCATACATTCAATTTAGAAGATTGGGGTTTTAGGCATAAGGGTGGAGGAAATCCCCTATTGAATACTCACATACCTTGATTAAAGCTAACCCAACTGAAATTGAGAAGATATGGAGGCTTGAACTTGGAGCTTTGGAGAGGTTCTTTTCCCTTTTTGGAAGATGGATGAGGTACTGAGAAGGGACTTAGGCTAATAGGTTTAGAAATCATGCTAAGAATGGCCAAAACGACCTCACTTAGGGGTTAAAAGGGTGGGAAATGACTGAAATATCCCTTGGAAATAATTAGGAAAAAGTTGACTTTCAGGGACCATGGATGGATTCCATGAGTCGTAGACCAAACCACGGCTCGTGGTTTCCATTCGTGATTCCTAGCAAAAGGAACAAGCTGCAGAAGCCAAACTACGGGTCAACAGAACGGACTCGTAGAATGGACTACGGCTCGTAGACCTAAGTCGTGATTCCTGGGGACATAGATGGCCTCTGATCAGGTTCTATGAGTCAATAGGACAGTCCGTAGTTAAAACTACGATCCATTGAATTGACTCGTGGTTCATGAGAACCAGTCAGTCCTCAGGTCTGGTACCACGAGTTGATACGATGGGCCGTAGACTGAACTACGGTCCATAGAACCAACTCGTCGTTCTTAGATCAGAGTCTAAACTTGGCAGACTTAAATCACAACTCCATTTCAAGACCCGTGGTTTGGACCCGTAAACCCTGAAAAGCTAAAAAAATTCTGAGATTCTGAGTTTAATAGCTGAATTAGTTTCTGAGGTGTTACAGAGTCCTAGCCACAGTGTCCTGAAGAACTGGGGTAGCTATGAGTCCAATCGGAGGCTGGGCTAGCCCTACACCCCCTATCTGATACGGTAAACTCTCACTCTGAAGTTCTGGTGCTGACCGAAGCACTGAAGCAACAGGCACAAAAGCCTCAACACTAATCGTTGTCGAACTCGTCTTAGGAATCTGAGAAGGAATGAAACAACTGAAGTTTAAAAGCCAATAGAGCCAAGAACGCACGATAAAGAGCCAAGAAGATGAAATGTTTCCTAATAATGCCCTGTAGCCTCCCACAGATAGGATACGAACGTGATCGTACTGATCCACGAGACTCTATGTAGACACTTGCTTCGGTACCATGACACCGATGATCCTAGAGCTCTGATACCAAGTTGTCACGACCCGATTTCTCAGGTCATGATGGCACCTACAACCTCCCAGTAGGCGAACAAATTCATGTAGCCCAGAAATATTAGTAATGGGCTACTACCTAACCGATACGCACAACAAATAGAAATAAGCAGAAGCAGAATATATAGATAGACAAAGCGGAAGCAAAACCTGAATTTATACATAATGAAACAACACCAACCCCAAGAAATGGTATCGATAGTACAGAAGCTTCAAATAGAATATAAGTGCTAGAAGTAACAAAAGATAAGTACAACTATCTTCGAATATACAAAGAGTAATAGTACAAAAGATGAGATATGGTCAAGCCTCGACCGCCAGGCGCTCACCCTAGTCTCGAATGTCCAAAAGCTGAATGAGTCTCCTATGTGATCAACTGTGAAAGCTCAACGAATATCTGCATCAGAAAGAGGCAGAAGTTTAGTATGAGAACCAAGACAACAGGTACTCAGTAGGCATCATCGGTCGACTGAGCGCATATAATATATAAAAATAGTAAGTAGCAGATAGCAAAAATGTAGTCACCAAAGCAATAGAGAAAGCACAAGTAACTAGCACGGAGAATAGACAACCAAGAGTTATAAGCATACAATGCTAGCACAGAAGATATACATAACACAGAAATACATGTGTAAGAAAGAAAGACGCACCTGGGATCTTTGCAACAATAGTATAAATAAAGAGAGAGAGAATCAGGAACATGGCGGTATACCGATAACCTCAAGTAAGAAGGGAAAGTGGGAAAGCATTCCAACATAATAAACTAGAAGCCATAAAATATCGAAAACATACTTGAAACACTAACTCTCCAGATAAGCATAACCTGGGATCATTCTCACAATTTACAACCTAGAATAGAATAACTAAACCACAGGAACCAAGAGTTTCTACTCATAATCAAGATAAGAAACAATGTCGGATAAATCACAACCGCTCAGGAAGACACACGACGGAACCTCAAAGATATAGAACTTACTAGCCCCTCATACTCAAGCCCAAACTCAGAGCCTCAATAGGCTAAAACATACCAATCCACCAAGAACCAAGGACTATAACAATCTCTATTAAATGACGAAGAGTAATATAATCTACCTATAGTCTCAACTGCCGCCCATACAACCGAGGAACGCAATCAAGTGAAAACAAACCCTCTGGCCGCCCATACAACCAGAGTGTACACTGAACACACAGCAAACAAGGGTGGATTCCGAGTGAAATATGCATGATGATATGATATGATGAATCTGGAACCAAGTGTGATCACAGTGTCGTGTGTTACCCCCTCCAGTGCCCCAAAGGTCCAATAAAGGCAGGATTCATGGAAGGATATTTCCCGAGTACCTCTCCTACACAGTACATCCCCTCTCTCCGATCACCATCAGCCCATAGCACTTAGTCCAGAATGGTAGGGTCCATTAAGGTCTACTCGTAAACTACATACAAACACAAAACTCAAATATCTCAATAATTGGGATCTCGTAGTACATGCTAAGATTTAATTCAAGTCTAAATCAGTAGTAGTAATCTCAGTAACCCCCATCAAGGGTGCCCAAAGCGTATTCGGGTCTAAAGAAGTAGTCATGTCTCAATAACCCTCGCCGAGGGTGCCCGGAGCGTATCCGGGTCTAAAATAAAATTCAAGTATCAAAATCCCTAAACAGGGTGCCCGACTCGTATCGGGGTCTAAATCCATAAAAAATAATGTTTAGCACTATGGTCTAGCCAAGCCTAGTATCATAATAAAGATCAGTAATCAAATCATCGTAATCTCCCCTCTACTCTGAGAGGTTTTGTAAAAGTCAGTTTAAAAACCCTTTCAAAGTCATGTACCAAAAATGAGCCCTCGGGGCCATGCAATGTTTAAAAAATCAATTATAGTAGGCCCGAAGCCAAATCAGTTTTAAAACATGCAGGGAAAACCTTTTCATGAATGATATGCTCGGAAATAATATAGTAGCCCAAAATGGCTCATAAATATTTCCTATCGGCCCTGCACAGGCTCAACAGCTCTACACCAGTCATAACCAGCCTAAAAGAATATCTTTATATACGGGACTCACGGACATTCCCAAATAACCCACCATCTAAGAAGCGAGGCTTGCCAACCAAATTGATGGATTCTCCAAGATAAGACTAAAAGAAGGATTTTGGTGGAGAATATTTCCAGTTTGGTGTTGGGAATAAGTGAGAAAAAGAGCTGGAAAAATGAAAGGATCAAAAATATATAGTTGCTGGTCACTGATCAGCGCTATCGCGCTAAAGGAGCGCGATCGCGCTGAAGGAAAAATCACAGACAAGCACTATCGCGCTATAGGAGAGCGATCGCGCTGAAGGCCACCAGAAGAAGAAAAACCAGCAACAGCCAAAAACTTCTACGGGGCATTCCGGACACAATCGGAACCTGATACTCAAAAATAAATAGTGCTATTAGAGTGGAAACGATGCTTCAAACTCAACAAAATTGACAAAACTTCTATATAAGGTCATCTCAGAGTAATGTTGACCCAAGTCAACACTAACTAATGGCAACCAAACACCCAAAATAAACCCGGATCACCCGAGGCCCAAACCAACCAACTACCTAACACAAACTCGGCATTCCGAATCTAACAGTGTTAACAAAATTTCTATGCGAGGTCGTCTTCTTTGAATGTTGACCAAAGTCAACCAAACAAGCCCAATTGTCTTGAAAACATAGAATGAGAGAGAATTTCAAGCTGAAAAGCTCCCGGATCCCAACCAAAGGTCCTGCTAGACCAAAGTCCATACTTCGGAGCTAATGGAACTGTCAACATTTAATTTCGAGCACGTTAACCAAGAATGTTAACTGAAGTCAACAATTTCAAAAGCCTAAAGCTCTAAAACAAGGAACAGCCAAAAAGACCAAGTAAATAGACCGAGCACCAAACTACCAGACCCAGTAAGCCATAAATGACATGGGGCGGCTACAGGCAAGCTCTAACGGTATAAGAAAGGCGAATACACATAAATAACCGGGAGGGTCATTACATAAACTCGTTTAAGAATTCATCTAAGTTTAGCAACAAAAAAAAAGGTAGTAATACAAAAATATGTATATAAATAAAAGTTAATGATAAGAAATAGACTTAGGGTTTTAGCCCAAAATCTAAAATTTACAATTTTTTCACTTCTTTTTAATAGATCGTCTGACGAGAAATGAATCTTTGAATTCACTGCTACTTTGAGCGGGCTGACTCAATTATAATAGTATGTTGGAATATTATAGCCCAACAAGGTAATACAGATAGAACGGAAGGAGTTCAAATGGACTCAACACAGGCAGATCATGCGAGAAAAGAAAGAAAATAAATTAGTGCTTATAATCTCATCTAATAGCAAGCATGACTTAGCAAAATAGAAAATAAAAGAACTTGATATTCATTCAAGTAGTGTAGTATTTTTTGACGTAAATAGAGAAGAAGCTAAAGAAGATATTTGAGTTAGATAAATATTCACTAGACAGTTTAAAACATGTAGGAAATATAAGAATTTGGTTCCTTTAAAGCTCACAAGGAAAAAATGGATATTCTATCTTCCTAATGTCCTTGTTAAACAAGAAAGATGTTTATAGCAAGTTAAAACAAAAGAAATAAGGTATACAGACAACTTTTGACATGCTCAATAAATTAATAAAAAAAGTAACACAAAAAAACGAAATAAATTCTAGGAATGAATTGTTTACTAGACTTATTTTACATTTTATTCAAAATATACCGAAACAGAGTTAAAATAATGAAGAAATGAGAAAAGGACTTCATCAGAAATTTCCTCTATTCTTCCATCATTTTTCAAATGGGAATATGACTATAATGACATGATGCATACATTTGGAGGAGTCTGATTTTGGGAGTGTCTTGAGATAAGGTTGAGTTATACTCAACTTCTCTCAACTCGAACCTAATCGAAATCAACCCATCTTTAAAACAAAGGATAACTTTATGTTTGCAAAAAATAAGCAGAAGCAACAAAATATAGAGCTCATCCAAGGTATCTAGAAGATTTTGTGAGTTTCAGAGTATATTTTAGATGGGGTCAAGTTATACTTGACTTTTCTGTCAACTCATACGAAACCAAAATTAACTCAAAAACTTCAAATAATGGGACCTCATATCTTTTGAAGAATAAATAATCATGCTGCTTAAAATTATACGTAAGGCAGAAACATTAAAGGAAAGGGGGTGAAAACATAAGCCAAAAATATCCTATTTTTGAAAGCCATTGCAAGCATAAAGTGATAAAAATCAACCCCTACTTGAACTCAAAATCAAAATATAATATTATGACTAGCTCATGTGTTGAAAATATTCATGAAAGGAAATACTAAAGGGAAGGAAAAGGGAGTGGGAGAAATGAAGGGTATGTTTTGTGTTTTTCGGGGTAGGGAGAGAGTTTAGGATGATAACATCATGAAGTATCAATCCTTTATCTCGTGATGCTTTGTCCCTTATTTCTTCAAACTAAAAAACCAAAGACAACACTGAAAGTGAAAACAATGCAACAAAACTGTAAATATTTAAAGAAAATGGAGAGAAGGAAAACTATTTCAAGTATTTGGAGATAGAAAAAGGGTAGAAGATGATGACACCATGGTGTATTCACATTTCATCCTGTAAAGCTCACACGAACATCCCCCTATCATATACTTTATCAAATTAAATCAAAAAATAAAGGAGCACTTTAATAGACTAAGCTCAAATAAACACAAGCGTAAGAAATAATTTTTTTAGCAAACTAGCTTTATTTAAAAGAACATAAATATTTAAAAGGAAAGATGGACGAAAATATTTGTATGAGTTTTAAGGGAAAACATGAGCGGTAAATACTATAGAGTACTCATCACTTTTCTTCAAAATGCTCATGAAAATATCCCCTTCACCCTACTCTTACTAGCCGCAAAAATCAAATAACGAAGCTAAAAACAGTAGAGAAATTGAAGCAACATGAAAAATCTAATCACCATAAGACCTTACAAAAAACAGACAGCAACAAAATCAGGAAACAAAATGTCACGACTCGAAGCTGGCCATGATGGCGTCTACATAACCCTCCAAGTAGACAAGCCTAACCCAAACATGCGGAAGACAATAAATAATAATTAACTAAAGAAAGCGGAAGATATGACGAAAAGATAGGGCCAATAGCATATATACATACCATCATACAAAATATACAAAAGAAGGCCCTAAAGTGACCAACGAGATAAAACAGACTCGAGAACCAACCCGGACCTGGTGTCACTAGTACAAGAACGACTAAACTAAGGAGTAGCTATACAACAGATGTTGTCTATCCAAAATACAAAATGTAGACAGAAAGTACAAGATGGAAAGCATGTAAAGTCTCCAAAGCACCGGGAGCTCACCGCGATCCAAACAGCAACGGGTCTCGAACGACAAGAGATTATCGAGGGTGGCTCGTACTAGGTGTTGCATCAGAAAAAGAGATGCAGAGTATAGTATAAGTACCAGGACAACGGATACTCAGTAGGCATCATAGGCCGATCGAGCGCAAAAAGATAATATATATAAATAAATTACAGAAAAGCAGCTAACTATACAAGGATTCACCTAAATCTAGTTATAAGGCCGGAGACATGCCAATAAACCAACAAAAGAAAGGAAGATGACACCAAGCCAACAAAAGTTAATCCACGTGCCAAAGCAAATGCAATGCGGTGCACGATGATGAATGTGTGAATGAAATATAATATAAACCCGAAATACCGCATTGGGGCCCCGAAATACCTCATCGGACTATGCATATATATTTGTGAAATAGTAAAATACCCAGAATAATGCATCGGGGGTCTGAAATACTGCATCAGACAATAAATATAAGCATAAAATAGTAGTTCTCCTTTTCTTTCCAAAATCCCATAGTAATATTCAAAGTAATTTTTATTTAAGTCCTGAAATCTCCACAACCGTAGTAAAGTCTCGTTTCAAACCAAAAACCTTTGAAAAACCATCCATGATGTACCAATGATATACCATGCGATATGAGTGTGAATGTTCACAATAGAGGGAAGAACCATGCCATCAGATCAAATAGGGCAAGAATACCCTCCAAACCAAGAGAACTAACCTGGAACTCCGCCCAAATCCTAGCCATGGCCTCGAGCCCACAGTTACACACACAATAATAGAATAAAGCGGTAAAGGAGAAATAAAAGCGACAACCACAAAAAACTCTATTCTATCTCTAAAGCCACCTAAAATTACGCTAAGGATTCTATACTAGTCACACAGAAGAAGCAAGCTCCTAAGCTAAGGATAACATACAGTGCTAGGCTAAAGATCCGAAATGGCCAATTAACATGATATACAAGATTCAAGCCTAAAGTCTATCTAAAATCCAACCTAGCATTCCAGTAACATACATATACACATTATCTAACTAACTCAGTCTAAAAAGGGTAAATCGTAACCTACCTCGGGGCCGAACTGCAAGCACGAATTGTCACTCATGTGCCTTTCCCTTCTGAATAGCCTCAGAAAGCTGCCACGCTATCAAAACATAAACTAGGTATCAAGACAAGAATAATGACACCCATATTGCTATACGGAAAATCAGGCCAAAAATTAGGTCAGAAAAATGACCCTCGGGGCTCGTGCAACGAAAAAGAAAACAAAAATCACAACTATGCTCGCGGTGGATTAAGAAACCTATGCCAAAAGTTTGGGCATGATCAGAGCTCAATTTGGGGCCCAAAATAGCCCCGAAGTGCCACTAATTCACGGGATTAAGATGGAAAAGTTCAGAATTTAAAAGTGAAGACCAACCTCGATAAGGAAAACATGTCACAGAGCTGAGTTGCACGAATTCTCGAGCATGCAGTCCCCCAAAAGACCAGATTCTACAAGAACCACCCCCCCAACTTTAAGAATTAACAAGGGAATTTAGCGGGAAAACACGAGAATTTACACGGAAAGAGGAGAGGGGCGACGAGGGGACATACCAGACTGAACAAACTGATGCATGGGAGCTGGAATTTAGAGCTTAGGAGCCTAACAATGGAGTTTCTCGAATAAGTGAAGGACAAAATAAAGTTGAACTTTATTTAACCGCTAGGGGTCATTCATCACGATCGCGATAAGACCCTCGCATTCGCGAGGAACAGCTGGCCCAACCAGTGCGATCGTGATGGTCCAGGTCGCGTTTGCGAAAAGGAAGCTAAGCCGGATCCTAGCCAGATACATCGCGAATGCTATAGAATCCTTTGCGAATACAATGGTCAAGAAACCAGACCATCGCGAATGCGATGGGATCCTCGCGATCGCGAAGAGCAAAAGTGTCTGCAACTTAATGCAGCAACCAGCAATTTCCCCAAGTCCAAAAATCTTTCGACGAACCCTCGGGATTTATCCGGAACCCCATGAACACAAACAAAGCATGCTACCCTACCAGAAACTGTATTCCAGACTCAATGGAATCGACAAAACTCCCAATGGAGATTGTTTTAATGAAAAGTGGGCCTCACGCCCAAAACTAACTCGAAACTCAAAACCCAAAAATAAGTCTGGAAGCCTCGGGACCCGAACCAAAGGTCCCCCTAGCCCAAAGTCAACATTCCAGAGCTAACGGCATTGATGGAATTTCCATCCGAGGCTGTCTTCTTAGAATGTTGACCAAAGTCAACCCTACCAGCCAAACTGACTTCGAAACACACAAAGCCACACAAAACCAAATCGGAAGCACTCAGACCCAAACCAATGGTTTTACTAGACCAAAATCCTCATTTCGGAGCCAATGGAACTTTCAAAATTTGATTCTGAGCGCGTTTGCCAAGAAAGTTGACCAAAGTCAAAGATTTAGCGACCTAACGGACAACCTGGGCACGGGACCGTCAGTCCCGATAAGTCATAAATGACCTGTAGCCGCTGAGAAAAAGCTCAAAATGCAGAAAAAGCATGGCAAACAAAAAATGACCTGGAGGGTCATTACACAAAATAATCAAAAAGCAATGAAGATAAGATAGGAAGATTACCTTCTTACGGGCAGTGAACCGAAGCTTTGAGAGTTGATTATCGTTACCTTAATGATTTGTCTTCAACAACTTAGATAAAAAATTGTAGTTAACGAAATACTTTCACAAAAAATGTATGCCAAATACTTCAAAGGTTTTTTTAAAACTTGTAAGATAAATTTGAAAACTCTTAGGCTTAAAACTAGACAAAGAAAAATCAGAAAATTTTGAAATGAAAGTCAATACTTGTGTCCCAATGTGATGGCGAGAAGTGGCTCTATTTATAGGCCTCAAATCTAGGGTTTTCGAATTTGAAAGACATGAATTTCAAGTCTAAATTTGAAAACATTTGAAAATGAGGATTTTTAAATCTATAATTAAATAAAAACAAATCTGGAACTTGCACCAAATTGGAACTTGCACCAGAATGGAAAGATGAAGGAAAAAGAAAAGAAATTAAAGTAAGGAATTACCTTTAACGTGGAGCCTGAACGCAGCATGATTTGGAGCAATTTTATCGAAAAGAGATGAGTGCAGCGTGGAGACGAAGAAAGTAAGTCAAAAGCTAGCCAAAATGGTTGTACGACAAGGCTAAAAAGGTAAAAGAGGATGGCAACTAGGTGATAGGGGGTCTACTAGGGTTTTTGTTTTCTTTTATCTGAGTGAGGAAGAAGAGAGGTGTTAGGTGGATGATGGTGTTAGGTGAGATTAAGAGAAGATGGGCCGGATCTTGGAGAAATTTAATTAGGTTATAAAAATTTAGGCTGAAGCAAAGTTAAATGTGTTTTATTTAAAAAAAAATAAGGCTATTTTTCAAATCAGAAACTTAAATAGGCTTATCAGCCAAATTTTCTCGAAAGAAAAAAGAAGAGTATGCGTTTGGTAGCGATTCTTTGTAAAATGGCTCATTCAAGTCTTCTATCTAATTAAAAAGATCACAAGTTTTTTTACTTAGTGAAATGATCCACTTTTGAAATACCCTAATTTATTTGTGATTTAAAATTTAATTACAATTTTAAAAAATTACAAATAAGTTCAAAACCTTATTTGCGGTGAATAAATTGCTCATCGATTCAATCTACATTATATATCAGTCTTATCTGTTATTCAATAACTGACTGATTATAGTGATTAATTCGACAAATTAATTATCAATCTTTATTAATCCCACAGATTAATTCGATGTTGACAAATATATTACAATTTCTGATAGATTAATTATTGATCTTTTTTAATCCGCTAAATTAGTTCGACATATTAATCCGACTGATTACATATATACTATAATTTTTTCCTTTAGAAAAGAAGATTGGTGCTAAAATTAAAGGAGAGTAGAAAACTTACAATTTAAAAGTAGAAAAAATATTGAGAAACAAAATACAAAACTTTTAAAAGGAGAAAGTTGAAGAATTTTGTAAGAAGGAAGGAGAAAAGAAAGCTAAAGAGAGGGAAAGAGTAATTTGAGACTGAAAGGATGAGTTAGGATTTTATATTTTAATAAGTTTATTTTTAGATAGGCTTTATAGTTTTTAATATGATATTACAGCAAATCCTTCATTAAATTTTTTATTTTATTTTATTTTAAAAAATGAAAAAAAATGAAAGAAAGTCATTTTTGCCAATTGAAAACTTACAGCAACGGGTCTCGAATGACAGGAGATCAGCGAGGGTGGCTCGCACTAGGTGTTGCATCAAAAAAAAATGTTGAGTGTAGTATGAGTACCAAGACAATAGGTACTCAGTAGGCATCATAGGCCGACCCAGCGCAAAAAGATAATATATATAAATAGATTACAGGAAAGAAGCTAACTATACAGGGATCCACCTAAATCTAGTTATAAAGCCGGAGACATGCCAATAAACCAACAAAAGAAAGGAAGACGACACCAAGCCAACCAAAGTCAATCCACGTGCCAAAGCAAATGCAATGCGGTACACGATGATGCATGTGTGAATGCAATATAATATAAACCAGAATACCGCATTGGGGCCCCAGAATACCGCATCGGACTATGCATATATATGTGTGAAATAGTAAAATACCCAGAATAATTCATTGGGGGTTCGGAATACCGCATCAGACAATAAATATAAGCATAAAAAAGTAGTTCTCCTTTTCTTTTCAAAATCCCATAGAATATTCAAAGTAATTTTTATTTAAGTCCAGAAATCTCCACAACTGTAGTAAAGTCTCGCTTCAAACCAAAAACTTTTGAAATACCATCCATGATGTACCAATAATATACCATGCGATATGAGTATGAATGTTCACAACAGAGGGAAGAACCACGCCATCAGATCAAACAGGGCAAGAATACCCTCTAAACCAAGAGAACTAACTTGGAACTCCGCCCAAATCCTAGCCATGGCCCCAGGCCCATAGCTACACACACAATGACAAAATAAAGCGGTAAAGCAGAAATAAAAGTGACAACCATGGAAAAACTCTATTCTCCCTCTAAAGCCACCTAAAAATACGCTAAGGATTCTATACTAGTCACACAGAAGAAGCAAGCTCCTAAGCTAAGGATAACATACAGTGCTAGGCTAAAGATCTGAAATGGCCAATTAACATGATATACAGAATTCAAGCCTAAAGTCTATCTAAAATCCAACCTAACATTCCAGTAACATACATATATACATTATCTAACTAACTCAGTCTAAAAAGGGTAAACTGTAACCTACCTCGGGGCCAAACTGCAAGCACGAACCGTCACTCGTGTGCCTTTCCCTTCCGAATAGCCTCAGAAAGCTACCACGTTATCAAGAACATAAAGTAGGTGTCAAGACGAGAATTATAACACCCATATTGCTATACGGAAAATCAGGCCAAAAATCAGGTCGGAAAAATGACCCTCGGAGCCCGCACAATGAAACAAAAAAAAAATCACAACTATGCTCGCGATGGATTAAGAAACCCATGCCCAAAATTTGGGCGCGATCAGAGCTCGATGCGGGGCCCAAAGCAGCCCCCAAGTGCTACTAATTCAGGGGATTAAGACAGAAAATTTTGGAATTTAAAAGAGAAGACCAACATCGATAAAGAAAATACGTCACGGAGCTGAGTTGCACGAATTCACGAGCATGCAGTCCCCCAAAAGACCAAATTCTACAAGAACCCCCCCCCCAACTTTAAGAATTAACAACAAGGGAATTTAGCGGGAAAACACGAGAATTTACACGGAAAGAGGAGATGGGCGACGAGGGAACTTACCGGACTGAAGAAACATATTTAAGGGAGCTGGAATTTAGAGCTTAGGAGCCTAACAATGGAGTTTCTCGGATAAGTGAAGCAGAAAAAAAAGTTGAACTTTATTTTATTGCCAGGGGTCCTTCGTCGCTATCGCGACAGGACCTCTGCATTTGCGAGGAACAGCTGGCCCAACCACTGCGATCGCGATGGTCCAGGACGTGTTCGCAAAGAGGAAGCCAAGATGGGTCCCAGCCAGCAACATCACGAACGCGATAGAACCATTCGCGAATGCGATGGTCAAGAAACCAGACCATCACGAACGTGATGGGATCCTCGCGATCGCGAAGAGCAAAAGTGTCTGCAACTTAATGCAGCAACCAGCAATTTACCCAAGTCCAAAAATCTTTCGACGGGCCCTCGAGATTCATCCAGAATCCTGTGAACACAAACCAACCATTCTAACCTACCAGAAATGGTATTTCGGACTCAATGGAATCGACGAAACTCCCAACGGAGATTGTTTTAACAAAAAGTGATCCCCACGCCCAAAACTAACTCTAAACTAAAACCCCAAAAATAAGTTTGAAATCCTCGAGACCCGAACCAAAGATCTCCCTAGCCCAAAGTCAACATTTCAGAGCTAACGGTGCTGACAGAATTTCTATCCGAGGCCGTCTTCTCCGAATGTTGACCAAAGTCAACCCTACCAGCCAAACTAACTTCAAAAC
This sequence comes from Jaltomata sinuosa, assembly GCA_003996215.1. Taxonomy (NCBI): domain Eukaryota; kingdom Viridiplantae; phylum Streptophyta; class Magnoliopsida; order Solanales; family Solanaceae; genus Jaltomata; species Jaltomata sinuosa. Next base: position 251,027 of record QJPP01003233.1, on the reverse strand, counting down.
ACACAAATCCACACAAAACCAAATCGGAAGCACTCAGACCCAAACCAATGGTCCTACTAGACCAAAATCCCCATTACGGAGCCAACGGAACTGTCGAAATTCAATTCTGAGTGCGTTTGCCGAGAAAGTTGACCGAAGTCAAAGATTTACCAAATTTAAGTGCTAAAACAGGGAAATGGTCAGAACAATCTAACGGACATCTCGGGCACCGGACCGTCAGTCTTGGCAAGTCATAAATGACTTGTAGCCGCTGAGGGAAAGCTCAAAATGAAGAAAAAGCATGGATATTAGAAAATGACCTGGAGGGTCATTACAACATCCACTACTAAAAGAACTTTCATCCGTGAAAGTTAGAAAAAGGGTAGTACCTGAAGACTCGAAAAGACGAGGATAACGGGTCCGCATGTCTGTCTCGATCTCCCAAGTAGCCTCCTCGATAGGACGATGCCTCCACTGAACTTTAACTGACAGAATCTCCTTGTACCTCAACTTTCTAACCTGCCTGTCCAAAATAACAACATGCTCCTCCTCAAAGGCTAAGGACTCATCCAACTGAACCGACTCCAACTGAAACACATGAGACTCATCCGGAATGTACCGCCGCAACATAGAAACATGGTATACCAGATGAACACTAGAAAGAGCAGGAGGCAAGGCTACCTCATAAGCAACCTCTCCAATACGATGAAGGATCTCGAATGGCCCAATGAACCTCAGACTGAGCTTTCCCTTTTTCCTGAACCTCATCACGCCCTTCATGGAAGATACCCGAAGGAACACTGTCACCCACCATAAACTCTAGATCTCGATCTCTCCGGTCAGCATAACTCTTCTGCCTACTCTAGGCAGTACGAAGCCTTTCCTGAATAACTCAAACTCTATTCATAGAATCACGAAGCAAATCAGTACCCCACGACCTAACCTCGAAAGCATCAAACCAACCCACCAGAGATCTGCACCGCCTACCATACAAAGCCTCGAATAGAGACATCTGGATGCTGGAATAGTAACTATTATTATATGCAAACTCTGCCAAGGCTAAACACTGGTCCCACTGACTCTCAAAATCAATAGCGCAGGCTCTCAACATATCCTCCGGAACTTGAATAATACGCTCTGACTGGCCGTCTATCTACAGATGAAAAGCAGTGCTAAGCTCAACTCTAGTACCTAACTCCCTCTAAATAGATCGCCAGAAGTGCAAAGTGAACTGAGTACCTCGGTCGGAAATGACAGAAACTGGCACCCCATGTAAACGGACAATCTCTCGAATATAGATCTAGGCCAATCTCTCGAATCTGAATACACAGTTTATCAACTCCATAAATGCTGCTGGGGAATTAGTCAACCCAAAAGATATGACTAGGAACTCATAATGGTCGTATCGAGTCCTGCTGGGATGTCCTCAGCCCTGATCCTCAACTGGTGATAACCGGACCTCAAATCTATCTTAGAGAACATTGTTGCACCCTGTAGCTTGTCAAACAAGTCATCAATACGTGGCATCGGATATCTGTTCTTAACTGACACCTTATTCAACTGCCTGTAGTCGATACACATATGCATAGACCCATCCTTGTTCTTTACAAACAGAACCGGAGCACCCCACGGAGACACACTAGGCCTGACGAACCCTCTACTCAATAGATCCTGGAGCTGATCCTTAAGCTCTCTCAACTCAGCAAGTGCCATCCGATATGGTAGAATGGAAATGAGCTTGGTGCCCGGCTCGACATCGATACCAAAATCAATGTCAAAATCAGGAGAAAGACCCGAAAGATCAGAAGGAAATACATTTGAGTACTCGCAAACCACAAGAACAGACTCAAGGGGAGGTGTGGTGGCGCTAGTATCACGGACGTAGGCAAGATAAGCTAAGAACCCCTTCCCAATCAGTCGTTGGGCGCTCAGAAAGGATATAACTCCCCTCGGTATATGGCTATCGGCTCCCTTTCATAAGATAGGAGGGATACCAGGCATCCGAAGAGTAATGATCTTTGAGAAACAATCCAAGACTGCATGATAAGGACACAACTAATCCATGCCCAAGATCACATTGAAATCAACCATATCAAGGACAACCAAGTCTACCCACGTGTTATACCCCAAGATAGTCACCACACAAGCCCAATACACCGAATCCACTACTAAAGAATCACCTACTGGGTAGATACATGCAAGGGCACAGGCAAGGACTCACAAGCAGAATCCAGACGAGTAGCGTAATAAGCAGATACATATGAGAATGTAGACCCCGAATCAAACAAAGAAGAAGCAGACTGATGATAAACGAGATCGTACCTGTGATCACAGCATCTGAAGCCTCAGACTCTGTCCAGCCCAGAACTGCATTTATGTGGCCCCGACCGCCACGACCACCTGACCTACCGGATTGAGGGCCACCTCTACTACCCTGGGGACCACCAATACTACCCTGTGAACCGCCTCTAGCTTGAGGTGTTGGAGCCCTGGGGGCCTGAACCAACGAATATTGTTGCCTAAGATGTTGTACCGATGGGTACTCTCTAGAAAAGTGGCCTATCTCGCCACACTCATAATAACTCCGACCATATGTACTCCGTTGTGAAGACCTAGCCAAATCAGAATAACCACCATGACTTGTAGACCCTGAATGACCACCTCGGGGAGCAGGAATGAGACTCTGGCTACTCTGACCCTCAGCAGTCTATAATGCCGCCTGAATAGGCCGGCTCGGCTGGAAACGTTGTTGGTGCTGACCTCTACCATAGTAGCCCCTACCACGGCCCTGTGAACCATAAAAACTGCCATGATGGCGGGGCCTCTTATCGCTGCCCCCTTGGGCCTCGTGAACTATACCCCCAATAGTACGGGCATGATCAACTATCTCCAGAAAAGACTGACCTAATGCTACCATACCCTCTGTGGCTAAGCGGAGGTGCAAGGTTAAACCCCAAACAAACCGACGTACTCTCTACTGCTCGGTGGGCAGAATCATAGTGGCATGCCTGGACAACTGATGGAATCGAACCTCGTACTCAGACACAGTCATGGAGCCCTGCTCCAACCCAGCAAACTGATCCATCAGATGCTCCCTCATACTACGTGGTACATACTTCTCTAGGAAGGCTGCTGAGAACTGACTCCATGTAAGCGGAGGTGACCTGGCTGGTCTACAAGCAACATATGACCTCCACCATTATTTTGTTGGACCATCTAGCTGAAACGCGGTGTAATCGGCTTTGTGAGACTCAACTAACCCCAAATTATGTAACCTCTCCTGGCAGCTAGTCAGAAACTCATGCGCATCCTCCCTAGAAGCACCTAAAAACCTTGGAGGACCCAATATCAAGAACCTACCAAGCATCTTCTGCTCCTCAGAAGACATAACTGGCCCGGTTGGAAGAGGGGGAGCAACTGCAGGAACCGGTAGTATCTCAAATCTAGGAGACGCAATAATAGGTTGTGCTCCTGAACCCTGTGTTGCCGCCTGAGCTAAAGTCTGAGCCTCACCTAAAGACTGAGAACCAATAAGAGTGCTCGGCAAAGCGGCTGGTGGAGTCATACCCTCAAGAAACCCCAACAATCGAACCAAGGTGTCCTGCAATACTGGAGTGGCTACAAAACCTGTCGGATGCTGGGCTAGCTCCACATGCTCTGACTCATACTGAACCTCATCCACTCTAACCTCAGGCTCTGGTGACGGTAATCTAGCCCGGGCCTGAGCTGGCACCGCAGCCCATGCCCTACCTCGATCTCTGGGTCGACTTCTACCCCGTCCCCTAGTTGGCGCTCTAACTGTAGGCGCAGGGGCCTCGTCCTCACCCGCTTCAGACCTCGTAAGCAAGATAAGGACTCAAATAAAATGAAGTCTTTCCTAGGGAATGTCTTATAGCCTCTCGTAGATTAGATATGGATGTCATCGTACCAATCCACAAGACTCTAGTAGACACTTTGCTCTTGTACTGGCAAGACTGGTGAATTTAGAACTCTGATACCACTCTGTCACAATCCAAAACTGGGCCATGATGGCATCTACATAACCCCCAAGTAGACAAGCCTAACCCAAACATGCGGAAGATAATAAATAATAATTAACTAAAAAAAGCGGAAGATATGATGAAAAGATAGGACCAATAGCATAAATACATACTATCATACAAAATATACAAAAGAAGGCCCTAAAGTGACCAACAAGACAAAACAGACTCGAGAACCAACCCGAACCTGGTGTCACGAGTACAAGAGCGACTAAAGTAAGGATTATCTATACAACAGATGATGTCTATCCAAAATACAAAATGTAGACAGAAAGTACAAGATGGAAAGCATGTAAAGTCTCCAAAGCACTGGGAGCTCACCGTGATCCAAACAGCAACGGGTCTCGAACGACAAGAGATTATCGAGGGTGGCTCATACTAGGTGTTGCATCAGAAAAAGAGATGCAGAGTGTAGTATAAGTACCAGGACAACGGATACTCAGTAGGCATCATAGGCCGATCGAGCGCAAAAAGATAATATATATAAATAGATTACAGGAAAGCAGCTAACTATACAAGGATTCACCTAAATCTAGTTATAAGGCCGGAGACATGCCAATAAACCAACAAAAGAAAGGAAGACGACACCAAGCCAACAAAAGTTAATCCACGTGCCAAAGCAAATGCAATGCGGTGCACGATGATGTATGTGTGAATGAAATATAATATAAACCCGAAATACCGCATTGGGGCCCCGAAATACCTCATCGGACTATGCATATATATGTGTGAAATAGTAAAATACCCAGAATAATGCATCGGGGGTCTGAAATACCGCATCAGACTATAAACATAAGCATAAAATAGTAGTTCTCCTTTTCTTTCCAAAATCCCATAGTAATATTCAAAGTAATTTTTATTTAAGTCCTGAAATCTCCACAACCGTAGTAAAGTCTGGTTCAAACCAAAAACCTTTGAAAAACCATCCATGATGTACCAATGATATACCATGCGATATGAGTGTGAATATTCACAATAGAGGGAAGAACCATGCCATCAGATCAAATAGGGCAAGAATACCCTCTAAACCAAGAGAACTAACCTGGAACTCCACCCAAATCCTAGCCATGGCCTCGAGCCCACAGTTATACACACAACAATAGAATAAAGCGGTAAAGCAGAAATAAAAGCGACAACCACAAAAAAACTCTATTCTATCTCTAAAGCCACCTAAAAATACGCTAAGGATTATATACTAGTCACACAGAAGAAGCAAGCTCCTAAGCTAAGGATAACATACAGTGCTAGGCTAAAGATCCGAAATGGACAATTAACATGATATACAAGATTCAAGCCTAAAGTCTATCTAAAATCCAACCTAGCATTCCAGTAACATACATATATACATTATCTAACTAACTCAGTCTAAAAAGGGTAAATCGTAACCTACCTCGGGGCCGAACTGCAAGCACGAATTGTCACTCATGTGCCTTTCCCTTCTGAATAGCCTCAGAAAGCTGCCACGCTATTAAAACATAAACTAGGTATCAAGACAAGAATAATGACACCCATATTGCTATACGAAAAATCAGGTCAAAAATTAGGTCAGAAAAATGACCCTCGCGGATCGTGCAACGAAAAAGAAAACAAAAATTACAACTATGCTCGCGGTGGATTAAGAAACCTATGCCCAAAGTTTGGGCATGATCAGAGCTCGATTTGGGGCCCAAAATAGCCCCGAAGTGCCACTAATTCACGGGATTAAGATGGAAAAGTTCAGAATTTAAAAGCGAAGACCAACCTCGATAAGGAAAACATGTCACAGAGCTGAGTTGCACGAATTCTCGAGCATGCAGTCCCCCAAAAGACCAGATTCTACAAGAACCACCCCCCCAACTTTAAGAATTAACAAGGGAATTTAGCGGGAAAACACGAGAATTTACACAGAAAGAGGAGAGGGGCGACGAGGGGACATACCAGACTGAACAAACTGATGCATGGGAGCTGGAATTTAGAGCTTAGGAGCCTAACAATGGAGTTTCTCGAATAAGTGAAGGAGAAAATAAAGTTGAACTTTATTTAACCGCTAAGGGTCCTTCATCACGATCGCGATAAGACCCCCGCGTTCGCGAGGAATAGCTGGCCTAACCAGTGCGATCGTGATGGTCCAGGTCGCGTTTGCGAAAAGGAAACTAAGCCGGATCCTAGCCAGCTACATCGCGAATGCTATAGAATCCTTTGCGAATACAATGGTCAAGAAACCAGACCATCGCGAATGCGATGGGATCCTCGCGATCGCGAAGAGAAAAAGTGTCTGCAACTTAATGCAGCAACCAGCGATTTCCCCAAGTCCAAAAATCTTTCGACGAACCCTCGGGATTTATCCGGAACCCCATGAACACAAACCAAGCATGCTACCCTACCAGAAACTGTATTCCAGACTCAATGGAATCGACAAAACTCCCAATGGAGATTGTTTTAATGAAAAGTGGGCCTCACGCCCAAAACTAACTCGAAACTCAAAACCCAAAAATAAGTCAGGAAGCCTCGAGACCCGAACCAAAGGTCCCCCTAGACCAAAGTCAACATTCCAGAGCTAACGGCATTGATGAAATTTTCATCCGAGGTTGTCTTCTTAGAATGTTGACCAAAGTCAACCCTACCAGCCAAACTGACTTTGAAACACACAAAGCCACACAAAACCAAATCGGAAGCACTCAGACCCAAACCAATGGTTTTACTAGACCAAAATCCTCGTTTCGGAGCCAATGGAACTGTCAGAATTTGATTCTGAGCGCGTTTGCTAAGAAAGTTGACCAAAGTCAAAGATTTAGCGACCTAACGGATAACCCGGGCACCAGACCGTCAATCCCGATAAGTCATAAATGACCTGTAGCCGCTGAGAAAAAGCTCAAAATGCAGAAAAAATATGGCAAACAGAAAATGACCTGGAGGGTCATTACACAAAAATATCAAAAAGCAATGAAGATAAGAAAGGAAGATTACCTTCTTACGGGCAGTGAACCGAAGCTTTGAGAGTTGATTATCGTTACCTTAATGATTTGTCTTCAACAACTTAGATAAAAAATTGTAGTTAGCGAAATACTTTCACAAAAAATGTATGCCAAATACTTCAAAGATTTTTTTAAAACTTGTAAGATAAATTTGAAAACTCTTAGGCTTAAAACTAGACAAAGAAAAATCAGAAAATTTTGAAATGAAAGTCAATACTTGTGTCCCAATGTAATGGCGAGAAGTGGCTCTATTTATAGGCCTCAAATCTAGGGTTTTCGAATTTGAAAGACATGAATTTCAAGTCTGAATTTGAAAACATTTGAAAATGAGGATTTTCAAATCTATAATTAAATAAAAACAAATCTGGAACTTGCACCAAATTGGAACTTGCACCAAATTGGTACATGAATCAGAATGGAAAGATGAAGGAAAAAGAAAAGAAATTAAAGTAAGGCATTACCTTTAACGTGGAGCCTGAACGCAGCATGATTTGGAGCAATTTTATCGAAAAGAGATGACTGCAGCGTGGAGACGAAGAAAGTAAGTCAAAAGCTAGCCAAAATGGTTGTACGACAAGGCTAAAAAGGTAAAAGAGGATGGAAACTAGGTGATAGGGGGTCTACTAGGGTTTTTGTTTTCTTTTATCTAAGTGAGGAAGAAGAGAGGTGTTAGGTGGATGATGGTGTTAGGTGAGATTAAGAGAAGATGGGCCGGATCTTGGAGAAATTTAATTAGGTTATAAAAATTTAGGCTGAAGCAAAGTTAAATGTGTTTTATTTTAAAAAAAAATAAGGCTATTTTGCCAATCAGAAACTTAAATAGGCTTATCAGCCAAATTTTCTCGAAAGAAAAAAGAAGAGTATGCGTTTGGTAGCGATTCTTTGTAAAATGGCTCATTCAAGTCTTCTATCTAATTAAAAAGATCACAAGATTTTTTACTTAGTGAAATGATCCACTTTTGAAATACCCTAATTTATTTGTGATTTAAAATTTAATTACAATTTTAAAAAATTACAAATAAGTTCAAAACCTTATTTGCGGTGAATAAATTGCTCATCGATTCAATCTACATTATATATCAGTCTTATCTGTTATTCAATAACTGACTGATTATAGTGATTAATTTGACAAATTAATTATCAATCTTTATTAATCCCACAGATTAATTCGATGTTGACAAATATATTACAATTTCTAATAGATTAATTATTGATCTTTTTTAATCCGCTAAATTAGTTCGACATATTAATCCGACTGATTACATATATACTATAATTTTTTCCTTTAAAAAAGAAGATTGGTGCTAAAATTAAAGGAGAGTAGAAAACTTACAATTTAAAAGTAGAAAAAATATTGAGAAACAAAATACAAAACTTTTAAAAGGAGAAAGTTGAAGAATTTTGTAAGAAGGAAGGAGAAAAGAAAGCTAAAGAGAGGGAAAGAGTAATTTGAGACTGAAAGGATGAGTTAGGATTTTATATTTTAATAAGTTTATTTGTAGATAGGCTTTATAGTTTTTAATATGATATTACAGCAAATCCTTCATTAAGTTTTTTATTTTATTTTATTTTAAAAAATGAAAAAAAATGAAAGAAAGTCATTTTTGCCAATTGAAAACTTACAGCCTACCAAAAAGAAGAAAAATTGGCTGATAGACCTGTAAAATGAGAAAATTGAATGGGAGGTTATACTTAAGTTTTAAAATTAATATTGGTGACTCTTGACCAAGCCTAAGGGTCAAAGACACTTATAAAATTGATTAAGTTAATTGGGGACTCAATTAATATTTTTAAAACTTCTTAATCTTTTTAAAAATACAAATCAACCCACAACTATATTTAATAAATATAAAAAATTGAAAGTTAAAAATCACTTTTCAAAAAACAAAACCATTCCCTCGTCTCTCTTCTCTCTCTCGTCTCTCTCTCAAACCTGCTGCCCTCTATTGACAACAGATCAACGAGACAGCCATTCTCCGGCGATTTACAACCTCCGGCGACCCTAATTTTCAGTTCTTCTTCGTTCCTTTTCGACTTTCAATCGTCAATCTCTATTTTTCCATAGGTAAAGGCTTCCCTTTTTTTGATTTTCAAAAAATTAGGACTCTTTAGTTATGAAGATAAATATGGACTTGAGTTGTCTTCTCTTCTAGTGAGAGTTAACAAGAATAAATTTTTTATGCTTAAAAAAGAAATGAGAACCCAAAAATCCTAATTTTTAGTTTTCTTGGGAATCTGAGTGAAATATGTTATTGTTGTTGTTGTTATTGGGGATCTTCTTCTTCTTGTTGTTGTTTATATTGTTGTTGTTGTTGTTCTCGAATAACAGTTGAGTTTCCGAGTTTTATTGGTGATTTAATATTGGTAAATATTGGTGTTGTTCTTGAACATTGTTGTTCAAGTGATTATATTTGTGGCTTGTTATTTGTGTTGTTGTTATGTTGGTGTTTGGTGTTCTTGGAGCTGTTGGTGTTGTTGTTTTTGTTAATTTTATTAGTGTTATTAATGTTGTTTTATTAGTAAATATTGGTGTTATTTTTGTTCTTGTATGGTGTTGCTCTTGAAAATTGTTATTCAAGTGGTAAATGTTGGTTTATGTTGGTGTTGTTCTTGGTGTTCTTGGTGATATATGCATATATGTGATAAAAATATTATTAATATCCCAACAGATGTGTAATATATTGTAATAGAATAAGAATTTGTTGAAACATATTAAGCATATGTTGGAAACAACTATACCATCTGTTGATCTACTCTTATTATGTTTCCAATAGATGCCTCATCTGTTACAACTGATGACTCATCTATTGCAACTGATGACTTATCTGTTGCAACAGATGACCCATTTGTTGCAACAATTATTTGTACATGTTAAATTCATTGCTATCCTTTTTTTAATGATGCACAAATTAATTATAGTCTTTTTTATTTTACTCTTGTTTGTAGATAAAATAACTCCCACTAAAAGAAAATTAAGTGAATCAACTCTAAAGAAAAGGAGCAAAGTAGCTAAGACTGTACATTCACCACTAGAGGAGCTTGTTGCACAAGCAGTATCTCAATTAGAAGCAGAAGTCTTTTCTCAGTCAGTTGAAGGTGTAGAAAAAGAGAAGGAAAGACAGGAAGTAGAAAGTAGTGAATTACTTGGAGATGATGAAGAAAGTGAGAAAGGAGAAGAGGAAGGTGAGGAAGAAGAAAGTGAGAAAGGAGAAGAGGGGGAAAGTGAGGAAGAAGAAAGTGAGAAGGGATAAGAGGAGGAAAGTGGTGAGGAAGAAAATGAAGAGCAAAGTGAGAAAAGAGATGATTCTGGAAGTGAAAGTGGGGAAGATGATGATTTTGATTCTGGGAGTGAGAAAGGAGATAATGTTGGTGAAGATGATGAAGAGGAAAGTGAGAAGTTGACTGGTGATGATGTTGTCAAAACTTTTAGTATTGACAAGTTTCATGTGAAGATACCTCTGGATAATCTTACAGATTTGACTGGTGATTTTGTTGTTAAATCAATCATGGGAAAAACTTTTGATAATTTTAGGGAGATATTAAGGGATGAAAAGTTGGAGGATTTTTTTAAGGCCAGCTATTTTGGGCACTTTCTTAATCTGTCGGAGGATAATAATGCACGTTTTTAAATGACCATGGTCTATGGTCTCCTCAAGCACATGATTAAGTATGAGGGTGGGGATGATTAAAATAAGAAGGAGGATGATAAGAAGATGGATGAGATTTGGATAACTTATTGTGGCATGCCAATTTATTTTGGCATGAAAGAATTTGCCATAATAACTGAACTAAGATGTCATCCTCCTTCTGAAACTTTTCCCATGGCTACACCATCAAAAAAGCCAAAGACAACATCTAAAACAGCCAAGAAAGACAAGACACCTAAGACTCTTAGTAAGACAACCCCCAAAATTAACAAAGGTAAAGTTTATGAGTTGGTGGTCATTGTTGGACAAAGCTACAAAGCCAAAAAAATTATTACTTGATCTCAAAAATAAAAAGATGTTAAAGAAGCACAAGGAGCCATTGTGCTTAGTTTGGTTTGAACATGCCATTCTATGGGCCAGAGACACTAATAAAGTCATAGATGTTGAATTGTTAAAGCTCGCTCAGGATCGGGAGGCATCAACAATTATCCATGGAGTTATAAAAGCTTTAAGTTGACTGTCAAATATTTTTTGACAAAGTTATCACCGAAGACGATCAACTTATATGGCTTTCTTTTGGCTTTCATGGTAAACTTTTTATTTTTTATTTAGTGTTTTATTTATTTTTGTTATTTAATAATTATTCTGATTTTTTATTGGCATCTTATTTTTTAGGCTTGGACATTTAAAGTCATTCCTCACCTCCGACATCAAGTCAAGGACTACTCGGAAGAGATTTCTCTTCCAAAGATCCTTAGGTGGTTGACTGCCAAGAACAACTCAAAAATGAATGTCCTTGATCTATTTAACCCTTCTGAAGATGCAGTAAGTCTTCTTTTAAATAAAATAAATTTTACTTAACTTATCTCAGTAGATGGATAATTTGTTTCAATAGATGGGTCATCTGTTGCAATAGATGGATGATCTGTTGCAGCAGATGGGTGATCTATTGCAACAGATGACCCATCTATTTCAACATATCTCTGAATCTGTTAACAAATTATCCATCTACTGCAACTTATGCAATAGATGGGTAATCTGCTGTAACAGAGCACTCATCTGCTGCAACAGATCACCCATCTGCTGCAACTTATATCTGAACAACTGGTCACAAATTACACATTTTACTGCAAATTAAGCAACAGATGAATGATATGTTGCAACAGGTCCTTATCTATTGCAACAAATTACTCATTTACTGCAACAAATTACTCATCTGCTGCAACAGATCATTCATCTGTTGCAAATTATAGGTTGATTTTAATATATCTACTTTTATGACTAATTAATATTTGATATTAATATATATACTTTTGATTATAGGTTGTGCATATCTGGCTTGTTTCTACACCAAAAAAATTGCAAATGCCATTCTTTATTACTTTAAGGATTATTGACACAAAATCAGACTCTAAGATAGACTTGATAAAAAAGAAATTGGCTGGAGCAACGGCCATCATAAGAAAAGCACTTGGGGATGATGAGTTTGTTCCTGGTGATGTTGTTGTTGATACTGCTGCTGGTGGTGGTGGTGGTGATGATATTGGTGTTGATGTTGGTGTTGTTGTTGCTGGTGGTGGTGATGGTGGTGGTAGTGTTAGTGGTAGTGTTGGTGTTGGTGTTGTTGTTGGTGCTGATGGTGCTGATGGTGTTGGTGATGCTCTTATAGTTTTTGAACCAAGAAATGACCATGACTATGGTCATACTAGTGATGTTGATTTTGGTGGTGGACACACCCCTGATTTTGATGCTGGACACAACCCTTTCAGTGTGCATACTATAAACTTATCACACATTGGTAGACAATCATTTGTTGGTGTTGTCCCTTCTAGCTCTAGCTCCTATTCCGCATGCATATGCGAAGAGTGCAAGTAAAAATACAGTGGAGTGATTAATGCTCTTGAGGGATTAACTAATGTTATAAAGGAATTGACATTTAAAAGGGGTGTCATCCCATCAAAAAAGATTATAGAGCCATTCACTCCATTGCAGGTTAAGATTAAGAGGACAAAAATAATAATTTCAAAGGTAATATCAGATATTAAATCAAGAAAAATTGCAACTTCTTTTTCTTGCACTGTTGGGGAAGTTCCAAGAGCCATAAGAGAGCAAGAAGAGCTGAAGAAGGTGAATGTATACAATTTGGTGACTGCCACAAGAAAGGCAAAGCTAAAAACTCTAATGAATTCAAAAGAGGCCCCAGAAACTTACTCTATGCATGAGTTTAGTGCACAAGACTTCAAGAACATGACTGATATGAAGTATTGGTGTGTGGACTGGGTAAATTACTTTTACTAACCTTCTATTTATTTAATTTCATTAATATGTTTATTTAGATGATCCATCTGTTACAACAGATGAGACATATGTTGTAACAGATGGGTAATTTGCTAACAAATTCAGAGATCTTTTCCAACAGATGAGTCATTTGTTCCAACAGATGAGAGATCTGTTGCAACAGATTACCTATCTGTTGGATAAGTTCCAACAGATGACTCATCTGTTCCAACAGGTGATTCATTTGCTGCAACAGATGATTCATCTATTCTAACAGATGATCCATCTATTCCAACAGATGATCCATTTGTTCCAACAGAAGTCATCTGTTAACAGATGACTCATCTACTGCAACTTTTCAATTGTTATAAGTTACTAACTTATATAAATTGTATTATTATTTCAGTATGTTGATGAAATTCTTCTTCTGATGCGGGTGAGGCATCTAAAATTCATTCAATTCTATGATCTTGGAGATAAAATCATGGACCTTAATTTTTATGGTAATTTTCTAGATCGGTACAAGCAACTCAGTGAAGAAGCAACAACTCCTAGTGGCAAAAAAATAGAGGAGTTACTTGCTGAGTTTGAATGGGATGATGACATGATTGACTACGTCAGAGAAAAGAGACCATATCCAGGTGCCATGAATTGGAGAGAGACCAAGAGAATCATAGAAATCATGAATTTAGAAAAGAAACATTTTGTGACTCTTGAGATCAGAATTAGTGAGGGAGTCATGAATGTCTATGACTGCAATATATCAGTGTTTGAAGAGTTTGAATTTTTGATATTCATGGAGGGTTTGTTGGAGTTGTTCCCTAGATTGTTGAAGCAAAGTGGCCTAATGAATCACTTATCGGAAAAATTGCTCAACGAACGATGGGCGTTTGAAGGTTGAAAACAGAACCTTCCAAAGAATGAGACTTTTACCGCGTGCGGGTCATACTCGCTTGCTTTCATTGAGCATTTGATAACCGGCACTTGTATGACAACTCCCAAGACTCTAATGAATGATAATTCAGTTGCAAGAATGCAAGAGATTTAGGCTGCTGGGGTAGCTTTTAAGAGTTTGGAGCCTTGATATGGGTTATAATTTGCAGACAAATTTTTTATTTTTAGTATTTTATTTAATTATATTATATATTTGGTGATGACAATATTGTATGTTTAATAGATGTCCAGTTATTATGTCATAAATTTTATTTTATTCTTAGATTTGAAAAATATTGGATTATTACTAAAAATAAATTACACATTTGTTGGATTATTTTCAGCAGATGAGACATCTGTTTGAACAGATGACTCATCTGCTGGAAATAATCCAATAGGTATAGACATATGTTGCAAAAGATTATTAACTTGTTGCAATAGATGACTTATCTGTTGGAAATATTCATACACTCTAGACATGTTGCAACAGATGACTCATCTATTGGAAATAATCAAACAGATATAGACATCTGTTGCAACAGATAACTAACCTGTTGCAATAGATGACTCATCTGTTGGATATTAATCAACAGATATAGTCATCTGTTGCAACAGATAAATCATCTGATGCAACAGTTGACTATATCTGTTTAATTATTTCCAACATACTCTACATATGTTTGATGTGAGTTGCTTAATTAACTCATGATTAGTAATAAATAAAGTTATTTAACTATAATTAGCTTTCAATTAATAACTTCAATTACAATCTCAATGAATTACATAATAATTATATGATCAACTAACTATAATGATCCTAAATAGAGGGATCAATTGACTTATTTGATATGAATTGCTTAATTAATCCATAATTAGTAATAAACAAAGTTATTTGACTATAATTAGCTTTCAATTAATAACTTCAATTACAATCTCAATGAATTACATAATAATTACATGATCAACTAAGTATAGTGATCCTAAATAGATGGATCAATTGACTTATTTGATGTGAATTACTTAATTAACCCATCATTAGTAATAAACAAAGTTATTTAACTATAATTAGCTTTCAATTAACAACTTCAATTACAATATCAATGAATTACATAATAATTACATGATCAACTAAGTATAATGATCCTAAATAGAGGGATCAATTGACTTATTTGATGTAAATTACTTAATTAACTCATGATTAGTAATAAATAAAGTTATTTAACTATAATTAGGTTTCAATTAACAACTTCAATTACAATATCAATAAATTTCATAAAAATTAAATGATCAACTAAGTATAGTGATCCTAAATAGATGGATCAATTGACTTATTTGATGTGAATTGCTTAATTAACCCATGATTAGTAATAAACAAAGTTATTTAAGTATAATTAGCTTTCAATTAACAACTTTAATTACAATCTCAATGAATTACATAATAATTACATGATCAACTAAGTGTAGTGATCCTAAATAGATGGATCAATTGACTTATTTGATTTGAATTGCTTAATTAACTCATAATTAGTAATAAATAAAGTTATTTAACTATAATTACCTTTCAATTAATAACTTTAATTATAATATCAATGAGTTACATAATAATTACTTGATCAACTAAGTGTAGTGATCCTAAATAGAGGGATCAATTGACTTGTTTGATGTGAATTGCTTAATTAACCCATGATTAGTAATATTCTGTTGCAACAGATGTCTATATATGTTGGATAATTTCCAACAGATGAGTCATCTGTTGCAACAGGTTAGTTATCTGTTGCAATAATTGAAATATCATAGAAAAGTACAATAGGTTCAGAATAACAATACTATTACGATTACAACAATGGAGAAAATGAGTGCAACATTAATAATTATGGAGCATTCCGATCTGGGCATATAGTTCTTTTATGGCCAACCGTCTTACATATAGAGCACTTATTTTTTCTCGTTGGAAATAATTCTCCAACTCCACGCCTCCTCTTTTTTCTCCTTCTTCCTGATTTGCTTGGATCAGTATGTGGAGGAGGTATTTCTCTCTAAAATCTCCAAAGGAACATTCCAAGATTCTTTAGAAGGCACGGGATAAATTTTCTCACAGTATGCAATGTTGTATCTCTCCACCATATAATATAAGGATGAGTACTCATAAATCTGCCTACCAAAGTGTTCACCATATTGGACTCGAATCGCTGCCATAACATGTGGACAAGGTATTTTATCCAGGTCAAAGACTCTATATGTACAAGATCTTGCTTGCAAATCAACCGTAGCAACTTCACCATGACTGGTGATACTGAACCTGTAGTTGGCAGTTTGATAAGCCAATAACTTGTTTCCCAAGTTGACATACTCTGTTATTTTCTTTTCCATTTCAGGGACAAAAATGGTTGGTGAGTTGATGAACTTCATACGCCTCTCGTGAATTTTTTGTGCAAATCTCCTATTTATTTCATTAAATAGAGCGACAATGAGAAATTCTCTTTCAACATTGAACATTGCATTCAGCGACTCAGCAATGTTTGTTGTCATAATGTTATACCTATACAAATAATAATCACTCAGTAAGGCATAATTAACAATAAACTCAAACAAATCATTCAATTTATAATATTATACCTATTTCCCAGAAAGAATTTCCTGCTCCACTTGTGGAATCCAACACGTTTAAGATGTTCGGCTGCTTTGGGTACCAGGTCTCTTATTTGATTGAAATGGTCATTGAACTCATCAATCTTGTACGCTTTTGCTGTTTTATAAAAATGAGATACGACCTTCGTATTGTGAAAGTTATTTCGAATATTCTCCGCAAAGTGCCTTATGCAACAACCATAATGAGCTATAGGGTAGACAATTGAAACCATCTTCTTGATACTTGGATGCCTATCAGAAATTATGTACAAATCAGTAGTATCATCTACATAGCTTCTCATTTGTTCAAAAAAATATTGATATGAGGCATCGCACTCTTGTCAACTACACAAAAAGCAACTGAAAAAATATGATTCTCCGCATCCTGTGCCACAACTGACAATAAAACTCCTTCATACTTGCTCCTCAAGAATGTTCCATCAACGATTATGACTTTTCTCATTTGCTCAAAACCACATATTCAAGCCCCATAGGCTATAAAAAAATACTTGAACTTTCCATTTTCATCAACTTTCAATGTTTTATTACTTCCTGAATTTGCGGACCGAAGCATATAATGGTACGCATTAAGCACTGCATACCCGTGCTCATGTGTTCCCCTAACCAAAGACTTTGTAATCTCCATGCCCATCCAAATCTTCTAATAACTCACCTTGACACCCAATTCTGTACGAATTTGATGTTTCATGTCTTGTATAGATGGGCTTTTACCTTCAGGGAACCTATCTTTGAAAATTTCACCGATGACTTTTGCTGTGGCGTACAGATTATAACTCGTGATATGCTCAAAACCACACGTGTGATACTTTACATAAGTTGTAATACAGAATCTTTCAGAACTTAAAAGCTTCACATCCCTAATCCACCACTTGCACTCTGGATGTACACATCTAAAACAATACACATTACGCGAATTAATCACTTTCTTGAGTCTTAAAATCTTTTTTCAAGCAAGTAATTTTCAATGAAGTTGCTAGTTCTTGCTTGTTCTTGAATGATATTCCCTTATAGAAACCTGTTTCATCCTCTTTCATTATCTATTGGCTTTTCATTCACGTGTACCCTTAAAATGGGCCTAGCTGCATCACTCAAATAAGCACGCAAACGAACTTGATCGCTTATCTTAAAAGGCAAGACCCTCTAATTTTTAAAAGAGCTGTGCATATAACTAATGACAAGATCTTTTGGTTGACAATTTAATTGGCAACAACTGATACTAAGTTCATAAAATCATCATTCAGAATATCTCTTTGGACTGTCATCGCTATCGTCTCTAACATGTCACCATTCTTCCAACGCCAAATAAATCGATTGTTCTTCTCGATCCATTCACCATGATAATCAACCCCTATTGTTATTGATTTCTCCATTAATGGTACCTAAAGAAATTTATTAAAAAAATCAATAATTATAGTATAGTAAAGTTGAGTGGCTATATACAATAACAAAATTATATCATTGTCCCAACAAGTAACTCATCTGTTGCAACAGATCATTCACATGTTGGATATATGTTCAAAAACATCAGCTGAATTCAATAGGTAAGTCAGCTGTTGCAACAGATAGCTCATCTGTTGCAGCAAATGACTCATCTGTTGCAACATATGGACCTACCTGTTGGATCAAGCTACTGGTTCTGAACATGAATCCAACATGTAGGTCATCTGTTGCAACAAATTAGCTATTTGTTGCAACATATGACCTACCTGTTAGATTCAGCTGCTGGTTCTGAACATGAATCCAATAGGTAAGTCATCTGCTGCAACATATGACTCATTTGTTGCAACATATAACTCATCTGTTACAGCAGATGACTTATCTGTTGGATTAAGCTTCTGGTTCTGAACCAGCTTTGCCAGCTAATGTAAGATGAATCCAATAGATAGCTCATCTATTGCAATAGATAAGTTATTTATTGCAACAGATCACCTATCTATTTTAACAGATGACTTACCTGTTGGATTCATGTTCAGAACCAGCAGCTGAATCTAAGAGGTAGGTCATCTGTTGCAACAGATGAGTCATCTGTTGCAACAGATGAGTCATCTGTTGCAACAGATGAGCTATCTGTTGCAATAGATGAGCTATCTGTTGTAACAAAAGACCTACCTGTTAGATTCAGCTGCTGTAACATGAATCCAACAGATAGATAATCTATTGCAATAAATGAGTTATCTGTTGGATACGCTATTGAAAATTGCAGAAAAAACAACAGATATACCCAGATGAAAAATTGAACTAAAAATCATTATTTTACTTATCAAAATAACCTATGAAGCAATGCCCAGTGATTACAAATAAAATTTGGTTCAAAAATTTAGTCCAGTAGGTGCATTAGCGGCAATAACAACAACAACAATGTCGATGATAAACAGTAGAAGAAGAAGAAGGAGATGATGATGAACAAGAAGAAGAAGCTGCTGCTGATGATGATGAACAACAAGAAGAAGAAGCTGCTGCTGATGATGATGAAGAAGAAGACAACAACAACAACAACAATGGAGAAAATGATGAAATGGCGCGAGGAAGAAGAAGCAAGAAGAAGGGGAGGCGGTTTTTTCCCTCCCATTTAGGTAATTAGGGTTTTATTTAATTCTCCCAAAAGAGAATGAGTCTCATAGGTCAAAGTGTAAAAATAAAAACTTGAGGGCAACTCAGAAAATGAGTCAAAACCCATTAATTTCTAATATAATTTTTGTCACCTCTACTCAATTAAAATAACTTAAGTCACTACAACTTAAATTTGAATCTTTTTTGTCACACTTAATTAATTTTCCCATGTATCTTCCATTCAATTTTCTCGGCTTTCTTGTACTCCCAAAGTCACTCAACCACCGCCGGCTTCCCCCGCTGTCTCAAAACGTACACGTAAAGGATCTCAATGTCAGTACAGAGTGCACTTTGCGCACCCTTATTCCTCTCTCTAAAACCCTAACCACATTTTCTCTCTGTAACTTGGCAATGCCAATGCGAGGGATCTGCTTTCTCCTCCTTGTCTCCTTGTGTTTTTTCGTCCTCTTCTGTTCTGCCGATCCGATACCTGGAGATTCAGAAAACGCCGTCGTTGTCAATGCTGCTGAATTTAATTCGTCTTCTTTTACGAGATCTGAGGAAGGTAGTTTCGCCAACATGATTGATCGAGCTTTGGAAAAGGAGTTCAATGAGACCGAAGAGCAGCCCGGTGGTTAGTCACATCTATTATTTCCTCCTAGGTTCCTTTTTCGGTTTTGTATTTGCCGAATTACATCACCTGGACTTTCCAATCATGTTGAGGGTAAGTTAAAACACTGGGAATATTACAAGTTTGAGCCACACGATTCACTGGTAATCCTGGGAATGGGGTAGGGTGTAGTGGGGTTATAAGAAATGAATTACATTATCTGAAGTTTGAATAGGTGTGGAGGTAAGTGGTAACACTAGCTTGACGATGGAACAGTGTGGAGGGTAACTGGGAAGACGGGGGTATATTAGAAGTACAAACACTGGAATAGAAATTCGAACTGAACTGCGGGTAGGTGGATCAAGGTAAGTGGGAAGGGTGGGAGTTTGACCTAATTATCGATTAGAAGATTGAGCTTGTATGGATGATCATTGTTTTGATGCCAATAATGGTAGTCATTTCAGTATTGTAAGGATACATATGTATCCATGATGGAAAATTAACTGATAGTACTATATACCTGTCTCATATAGAGTATCTGAAAGAAAACTAATGCACACTTGCCTTGTCATGCATCTCATTTGAATCTAATTCAACTAGACAGTTGTAAATTAATATTCGCTAAAAGTAAAAAACTACATTATCTTGAATGTTTTAGAGGCTAAGTGGAAACACAGGGTATTTAGAAGTTGGTTATGTCGAGGATCTGTGGAAACACATGGTTTGGCATACAAAATGGGTTGTGTCTGAGACATTGGAAGGGTGATACATAGCTGGGCATGCAGTAGGTTGTGAAATGTAGCCCCACTAGCTTATGTGGATATTTTGGAGGGAAAGGAACATAAGAGAATTTGAAGATGAGGTTGCACAGATTAGGACATCTCTTATGTTTTTGATTAGTTTTTGGTGTTCCCTCGAGATCCTTATTCATATAGATGATTGAGTGTCTTTTGTAGAGAACAATATTGTTTGTGTTGGTTATCTACTTTTTGGTATCATTACCTTAAAAGTAAAAAACTACATTATCTTGAATGTTTTAGAGGCTAAGTGGAAACACAGGGTATTTAGAAGTTGGTTATGTCGAGGATCTGTGGAAACACATGGTTTGGCATACAAAATGGGTTGTGTCTGAGACATTGGAAGGGTGATACATAGCTGGGCATGCAGTAGGTTGTGAAATGTAGCCCCACTAGCTTATGTGGATATTTTGGAGGGAAAGGAACATAAGAGAATTTGAAGATGAGGTTGCACAGATTAGGACATCTCTTATGTTTTTGATTAGTTTTTGGTGTACCCTCAAGATCCTTATTCATATAGATGATTGAGTGTCTTTTGTAGAGAACAATATTGTTTGTGTTGGTTATCTACTTTTTGGTATCATTACCTTATCAACAAAAAAGAGTGAAAATAAGGGTGGGATGGGGTGGGGTTAAAAAAAGAAAAATAATTAAATTACTTGAATGTTTGAAGAATAATTGGAACACTGCGTATATTATAAGTTAAAGTCACGTGAAGGGTAAGTGAGACCATATTTTAAGTAAGTAGGTAGACTGGTGAAGTGTACTGCAGGTACACCCCGTGATCCTGGGATAGGGTGAGCTGGGGGTAAAAAAGGAAAAGATGACATTATCGGAAATTTCGAGTACAATTTTGAAATTTAATTGATTAAAGCATGCAACCTGGGGATTAAATTGCATGTTAAGTGGCTCAATTCAATAAGTTTGTCAGATCTACTGCTTTAACTATTAATTGTGTAAAGGGAATTCCTTTTAAGAAACAATTTCAATAAAATTACTTACTTGAGTGACAATTTTGGATCTTGTAAAGGCAGTCATATACACACATACATATAAATGTATGTATGTATATATGATGTGGCAATGTAATGTGTTTCTAGATTTGATTGACTGTTCTCAGAGATGCTTTTAGAAACTTGAGGTATTTACTATTTATATTTGATGCTTAAGATTTTCTTTTGATTTTATGAAATGGTCTTAATAGCTTTAAAACCTCAACTTGCTCTTTTTCTGTCTCGTGATATGATAAATCCCATACCCTAAACCTCAGGAGTCAACATGGTCCATTACCACTTTTCCCCGTTTATAACTTGAAGCCCAAACCTCAAAAATGGAGCTGGAGTGTCCTTCCACTAGGCTATCTCTAGCATATTAAGAACCCTTAATTTGCTTTAAAAGGGAAATTATTTGGTAATACAACTTACCTCAATTCAACTGCTTTGAGATTGAGATAGTTGATTGATTAATTTGTCTTTAATTATTCACGCATGTGTCTTTCGCTCTTCCTGTTCCTGCCCGTCTATCTCATACTATTACTTTTGTTTCAGCAATCGATCACGGGAGCTTCAACAATAGCGTTGCAGAGCAAGAGGTGTGCAATGTTCCTTTAAGTTATTGTCTTAAGGAGATAGTAAGAATAATTGGATGTCATGTGTTAGTAAATGATATTGATTTAAACTTCTCAACGAATTAGGCTTTATCTTGAAATTAATTGCTATAATCTTTAGGTTATTTACTCCTATAAGTAGCTGGATGTATTGGAGTTTGTAGATCTGATTGTTGATCTGTGACATATTGATATCTTCCTTAAGGAGTAATATGTACTCATTTTCTAGATTCTTTTGTTCTTTTAGTTTAGCTCTAAAGGGGAATTATGTGACATGTTTTGATGTTAAAGTGTGTCAAGATTCATTTTACATATTCGGTTTCTTTTTTAAAAATACATCTAATAGTTGTGTGACAATTAGGGAACTTTCCTTTATTTTATGTAACCTAAAATTCTATTTAAGGAACCATCTTGGATGTATTTATTCATAATTCAAATTAATTTTCTCTCTTCTTTCTTCCTTTTGCGCTTGACATCATAGTTGTTAGCTGTAGATAGAAACAACTTACTGTTTAGGTCATTGTTTTCACTAAAAAACTTTTTCGCCACTGTCGAAGTCATGATGAGCTTGTTATCTCAGCATTCGTGTTCAATGCCATAGTCAAATTATTTATTTGATCATATCAAGAGTTTGGTCTTGACAGGATGAAACGATCATCAATACTTGTCTAGAAACACCAATAAGTACGCTGTCACATGTCATTAGAAGTTCCATCTCCAACACACCTGACACGCTCACCATTACGATTCTTTTGCATTTTTCATGGAAAGTGGGCATACCTACTTGTCTGGTTAGACCTTGGGAGGTCCAATAGATCGCTTCAGAACTCCTTTGTAAAGATAATACCACTTTGGTGTGAAATGAATGAATTACTTTTCTTTATTTTAAACAGAACAAACATAAATCGTTGAAATAAGGACAGTCAGTGGTTACTCATCAGCCACATAAGAGGCGACAATAGCTTAAAATGTCAATGGTTGTCCCTAGGATTTTCTGACATACTGGCTCCCTAATTTCCGCCCCTTTGTGCGCTTTGTCACATTCTGATCACACATTAGTCATTATTAATTCAGGAAGGATTTCAAGATGAGTTGCTTTAGTAATATGGCTAATTAATTAAGAAAAGAATTCTCCAAAGTAGTCATAGTATGTCCTTTTGAGGTATTGCCAAAACAGTGTTTTGAACATCACATAGTTTCTTAGTTTATTAGTCTTGTTAGCTTATCTTACCATGTAACTTGCAATTTAGAAAAGCAATATAAGAGAAATCTTACTATGCTTTTTTCAGTTTGATTTTTTGACGAAGATGCCTGAAGCGTGGAGATTGAGTACGATGATTCCATTGTACAAGAACAAGGGTGACATTCAGAATTGCAACAACTATAGGGTTATCAAGTTGTTGAGCCACACCATGAAGGTTTGGGAGAGGGTGGTGGAGTTAAGGTTAAGGAAGATTGTGACCATTTCCGAGAATCAGTTCGGCTTCATGCCTGGACGCTCGACTACCGAGGCTATTCATCTTGTGAGGAGAATGGTGGAGCAATATAGGGAGAGGAAGAAGGACTTGCACATGGTGTTTATCGACCTAGAAAAGGCTTATGACAAAGTTCCTAGGGAGGTTCTATGGAGGTGCTTGGAGGCTAGAGGTGTACCGCTGGTGTACACTCGGTCGATTAAGGACATGTGCGATAGTGTGAAGACTCGAGTTAGAACTGCGGGGGATGATTCAGAGCAATTCCCCATGGTGATGGGATTGCACCAGGCATCGTCCCTTAGCCCGTTTTTATTTGCTTTGGTGATGGATGTTTTGACACATCAAATTCAAGGTAAGGTACCATGGTGTATGTTATTTACGGACGACGTAGTTTTGATTGACGAGACTCGCGATGGAGTTAATGCCAAGTTGGAGGTTTGGAGACAGACCCTGGAGTCTAAAAGGTTTAGGTTTAGCAGGACCAAGACAGAATATTTGGAGTGCAAGTTCAGTGCAGTGACTCATGATACTAACGCGGAAGAGAGGCTTGATACGCATGTCATCCAGAAGAGAGGTAGCTTCAAGTACCGTGGGTCTATTATCCAGGGAAATGGTGATATTGACGAAGATGTTACCTCTCTTGAAATCATCCATAGTCAACCTCTCACAACTCCGCACGGGGGCCTCCGTGCATCTCCTCCTCATATGCCCGAACCACCTCAACCTCGCTTACCGCATCTTGTCTTCCACTGAAGACACTCCCACCTTGTCTCGGATATCCTCATTCTGAATCCTATCCCTCCTAGTAAACTCACACATCCAATGCAACATCCTCATCTCAGCCACTTTCATCTTCTGAACGTGAGAGTTCTTGACTGGCCAACACTCTTCCCCATACAACATAGCCGGTCTAACCGCCACTTTGTAAAACTTGCCTTTCAGTTTAGGAGGCACCTTCTTATCGCACAAGACTCCGGATGCGAGCCTCCATTTCATCCACCCTGCACCAATACAGTGAGGTAGAGGTAGACCGAAGAAATATTGGAGAGAGGTGATTAGACAGGATTTAGCGCAGTTGCAGCTTACCGAGGACATGACCTTAGATAGGCAGGTGTGGAGGGAACAGATTAGGGTAGAGGGTTAGTAGGTAGGTTTGCATCTTACTAGTAGGTAGGAGTGCAGTGTCTTATTGCACTTTTTAGTAGTTGTAGGTCTACTCTTGTATTTTCTTGTTCTTCAGCTTTTGTTACTTTCTAGTGTTTTGTGTAGTTCGGATATAGTATTATTTTGTTGTAGTATAGTTCTGTGACTATCTATTGTTTTCGTTTATTGTCTATATCTCTTGTACTTTCATTACGTCCTTTTCTGGTCCTATTTTGTCTTGAGCCGGGGGTCTATCGGAAACAACCTCTTTACTTCCTCTGAGGTAAAGGTACGGTCTGCGTACATTCTAACCCCCAGACTCCACTTTGTGGGAAAACACTGGGTATGTTGTTGTTGACCTATTTCCAGGTCAGTGGAATATGCATTTCTGAAGCACTTCATTTCTCAGGCAGTTCTGGAAACCGTTGCTAGGGTTGGTAGAGTCAAGTTCAAGAAAAACGAGACAAATGACGAAAAGTATGCCATGCTATCTTATGATTCATTATAGGCTATGCTATTTCTTTGAAGGTCTCCATGTTATTACAAAATGAAAAAGACTAAAATGCTAGTGTTACTTTCTTGTGTGTTTTTTATTAGGTCATTCCAGTTGCACAGTGTTTTCAACCTGGATAATGACAATGGAGCAGAAGATACACCTACTTTGATAGATCGAAAGGTACTTCTTGCACCTATGAAAGTTCTTTTGGAGAAGTGTACCTTTGTGCTCCGCTAGTGTGATGATTATGGATGACTGAGGACACAAGTCACTAACTGGTGCCCCCTGCCTCCCATCAGGATAATGTCTTTATCATGTCTAATCCAAAGTCAAAGTTTCCAGTGCTGCAGCTAGATTTAAGGTTGGTTTACTCTCTCTTTCCAACATGCTGGTTATTACATAACATAAAAGCTGTGTAATAGAAAGACAAATTTGTCAGGATAGTTTGTTAATCGATCTGATTTAATGTAACTCCATGGGCAGATTGATATCTGATCTGGTTGTTGTCATTGTTTCTGCAACTTGTGGTGGCATCGCCTTCGCTTGCGCTGGACAACCGGTCTGATAATTACTCCTTTGCTTGTTTCTGATTGATAACTGCAATAGCTTCTTTAACTGTCTTCTGCATCTGGCCTGTTTGGCTTGTGGATTTATGTTTATTTGACTTCTTTTATCAATCTTACTTTGTAGCATATGCTACTAATGTCTTGCAGGTCATCACTGGATATTTGCTGGCAGGGTCAGTTATTGGACCTGGTGGTCTTAACATTATCAGTGAAATGGTGCAGGTATGATGATTTCATGTCTTTTTCAAACAAGTAAATCAATTGTTTTATTAATCAATCAACTTAATCCCAAGTTATCTTTCAATTAAGTAACTAAGAGACTATTATAGAAACATCTCTCATGAAGTTATTGACTTGTACATGTTTATGCTTGCTGTTTGCTTTTGCGGTTTGTTCTAACAAGTGTTAATGAGGCATTATGTCCATTTGAGAGTATTGAGTCGTGTAGAAGTTATACACTTTGCTCTTCTTCCTACTATTATCACCAGCAGCTTAAAGGTGTTTCTTTGGGTGTCACTGCTTTATGGCCATGATAAAGCATAGTACAATTCTTACATTAATTTTATATTAACTTTCTGTCTTTGAATCATATAATATTGTGGTGCTAATGGTTTGCTGTTATATTTTAGTATTTTTTCAGTCTTCTTAAATTTATGTTTTTCTTATTTCTTTGTGGTAAAAAATCCAGGTTGAAACAGTTGCTCAATTTGGTGTTATCTTTCTTCTCTTTGCATTGGGCTTAGAGTTTTCCACAGCAAAGGTTGCATTTTGTTTCTTGAAGTGGAGACATTTTGTCATTTTATCTTATAATTGAAAGAGGAAGTGCAATTTAACTTTGTAATTGCAGCTTCGCATTGTTCGAGCTGTTGCAGTGTTAGGAGGGTCTCTCCAGATAATTCTCTTCATGTGTTTATGTGGAATAACCGCCTCGGTATGCAATTTTAATTTTCACCTATTTTGGAGCTATTGTTATGACTAGTTCAGCTTTAGTAATCTGCATTCCTGAAAAGCTTTTTAGATTTTATCTAAATATTTGAGGCTCCAAATTTGCAAATATAAGCTGTATGATTATTTCTTGCAATGATGTCACTTCATCTTGACCATGATTGATAACTTGCAGTTATGCGGTGGGAAAGCATCTGAGGGTGTTTTTGTTGGTGTCTTCTTATCAATGTCTTCGACAGCAGTGGCAAGTCCCTGTGGTTTTGACTTTATCTTTCCAATTGAATATATTGGACCACCAAGTATTTTGTCATGGACTCTTATTGCATCTTTCTCACAAGGGGTGAGAATTGGGTATATTACTGCCAAATAACTCAAGTTCATATAAGGTGTATTTTACGAGAGAAATGGGTTAGTTTACCAGTAATACAATAATTTACTATTTTATAATTTAGGGAGAAGTAGGGAAATGTCACTTTGAATCCACAAATCATTTTCTATAGTGGGTTTCATAAGTTTTCGACCCTATATAGTTGTTTTTACAAAATGCTAGGAGCTCAGTTTGGTGCTGGAAGACTGGAGCTGGAAGTGATTGAGTTTTAAAGAGAAATGCATTTTGACTGAATAATCTTTTATACAAGTGTATTACAGAAACATTGTGGAATGGGATTCACTTAAATTCTGGTGCAATCACAAGAAAAGATGGCAAAAGCTTACCATTTACTGGAAGTGATCGGATTTTAGAGAAGTTCATTTTGACTGAATACTTAGAAACAACATATTACAGAAAATTGTGGAATGGGATTCACTTAAATTTTCGATCACAAGAAAAGATTATAAAAGCTTACATTTCCTCTGCATCTAGTTTTGTGCTAAACTTGTTGCTAAAGATGTAATTTCAAACATTGTTTCGGAATTCCCTTTTACAAGAGAATCAATATTTCTTGGATATTCTCTAGGATTTCAGGCTATCTCAATCCTTTTTTTTTTTTGATGACCGTGGTATCCGGGCCAACTTTCGCACACCTCGACTAAATCCACGGGATACCTGCCACCTCCCACCAGCAACAGGTACCAAAGTTGGTAACTCTGTCCACCAAGGCTATCTCAATCCTATATGGATTTCTTTCTCCAAACACATTTGCCGACTTAAATTGATAATAATAATAATAATAGATGTTACAGGAAAAGTGAGAAAGGAATGAATTGGCATTCCATATAAGAAGATTCTGTATGAGAAGGAACCCTATCCTGAATCTTGAATCCATTCGCTCGGTGTTGCTCGCGAAAATATTGAATTAGACACATTGTGCAGTAGCTAGTAAATTATATTAACTTACTGAAAAATATTGTATCTTGCTGAATCACAGGTGTTGAAATTTTTGATGGAAAGAAATAGTGTTAACACCCTCTATGGGCAAGTAACGGTTGGAATCCTTATCCTGCAGGTGTGTCTTAGCTTCTCATCTTTGTTTTTGTGATATTGCTGTCACTAAAAGATAACTATGCCTTTTTTTTTTCAAGGATGGGTTATTAGTTATGCTAACAATTTTCAATGCTTATTATTTTGCCTGTTCTTTTTCATTGACAGTACTTCCCTTATTGAACTTTTGAGACGTTTTTCACTGACAGGATTGTACAGTAGGTTTGCTATTTGCTCTGCTTCCTATTCTTGGTGGTACTTCTGGTGTTTTTCAAGGAATGGCTTCCATGGCAAAATTGTAAGCAACGGTGTTCGAGAAAGTTTTGAATTTGTAAGGCAAAACACCATTATGCTGTTATTGAAATCGTTGAATGTCCATGATGCCATATATGCTCTAACATAGTCTTCCATTGTGCTAATGAATTTTCATCCATAATCGGAATCTGGTGCCAAGTAAAAGAATTCTGAAGTTATTCTTGTTACCTTATCTTAGTGGGCGTTTGGCCATGAACACCAAAAAAACATTTCACTTTATTTGGAATTTTCAAAGTTGGAGTTGTGTTTGGCCATAGTTTTTTGCAATAAGTATTTAAAATTTAAATGTAGTTTTTTAAAAAACATAAAATATGATTTAAACATGAAATATCCGTTAAATGGGTTATTTTATGAAAATAAAATTTTAGGTTTTTTTTAAATTTTTTTTAAAAAAGTGAAAACAGGGTTTTGGCTGTTTTCCGAATTCCAAATACAACTTCAAGTTGTATTTGGAATTTTCATTGCCAAACACAGTTGTATTTGGAATTTTCATTGCCAAACACAATTGTATTTGGATTTTTCATTGCCAAACACTGATTTTCAAATAAAGTGAAATTTTTTTTCGGAAAAAAGTGAAAGATTTTCTTGGCCAAACGGGTCCTAAATTTCTAACGTACTAAGCATGAATGTAGACAAGTCTAGGTCAACTATTGTCCTGCATCAGATGGACTTGTGTGACAAAATAGAAGTCAGCTGGCTGAGTCATTCATCTTAGTTTGGACCTGATATTGCCGGTGCAGCTTTCATTTTGGTGTTCCAAACTTGTCAGGCTAAACCATGATGTTATTTTGACCATAAGCACTTTTTAATTGGGGCCTAAGATGTATATCTCATATACAAAAAGAAACAACTTAATATTCTCGCACATTTCATTTTGTTGTACATACAATTTGAATTCTAATTTTGATACTCCCTCTCTTACCTGCAATTTTTTCCTGATTTTCTGATGCTATTAAATTTATTGAATGTTTTAGAGGTCCAGCATGCCCTTAATTTGCTAATTTCCTTTGGATTACAGATTGGTGGTTTTGTTGATGTTCTTGACCATTTTGTCGATGCTATGCCGCACTTGCATACCTTGGTTTCTTAGACTGATGATTGGCCTATCATCACAGGTGAGTTTGCATCTTCTTGAATAATGCATGAGTTTACTGTCACTTTTGTTTCTTGGGTGACTTTTAATCTCTGATTTACTGGAATATATGCAGACTAATGAACTGTACCAACTTGCATCTGTGGCTTTCTGCTTGCTTGTTGCTGGGGTTTGTCTTCCTTTCCTATCTCTGAATTGCATGTCTATGCACTCTGACTTCCCTTTCCCCTTTTAACTATTCATCCTGATAGCTTTTCAGTTAATCACTTCTCAAGCATATGCTAGTAAGCACATAGGCTGAATAAAATGGGTTGTTGCATCTTGTCAGTGTAGTGATAAGCTGGGTTTAAGTCTTGAACTGGGTTCTTTTGCTGCTGGAGTGATGATATCAACTACTGATCTGGCTCAGCATACTCTTGAACAGGTACAATCTTATGTACATTACATACGCGCACTGCATTTGGTCTTAAATCTTCCGTTTTTGCCAGGGGTCCTTTTCAGTCGGCACAGGTAATGTACGTCAGTGTAAAGAGAACTGTGATATTTAGAGAACCTGTAGTTCCTACAGAACTCCTAGTTTTCCTTAGAGGTCAATCCTTTGGTATAAAGCGGACAATGAATAGAGAGCTAGATGTAGATAATTATAACTGACCTTACTAGTCTGGGATTGGAGATATAGTTGATTGATTTACTGGCTGCTGTTTGTCATGCTCTCTTCCTTAGCTGCATGTAACTGGCTTTGCAAGCATCCTTAAGTAGGCATGAAACTGAAGGACATATGCTACTCAAGGTTTAAGATCCTCAATTGACACTTAGCTGTATCAAATTATTAAATTTTTCAATGGATTCAAAGAGTTCAGAATCCATGATCATCCTGGTAGTTCTTTATCACCTAAAATTTGTCGACATCTTATTGGTTCATCCTAGAAATTGAAAACTTGTGAAATTTAAAATCTTTAAAATTGAATTTCAGATTCCTCTTCCTGATCTAAAGGCATTTTAGTTACAAACATCAGTTGTTCAAAACTATTGGACTGTTTGGGCCACACATGGTCATGTTCTGAATTTGAAGAGCTTGAGCTCGAGCTTCGATGAGCATCACTTTTTATGCTCGCACTTTTTCCAGCTATTGAAGCAACATATCTGTGGCCAGTGGTTTAAAAGGTGTCTTAGGCTGCATTCAGGGGAGCATCCTGGTGCAAGGCACACGGAAATCCGCCTGGGGTCGGATATGAGAGGTGTATGTGTCTGGAAGTGCATTCCAACTGGAAAGGTGTGTGTTTTGGGCACGCAGAGAGCCTCACAGCTGATGTATCACCCTGAAATTCTTACTAATGGATCTTCAATCTGCCAGCAATAGATGTATGTGACTGGGCGAAGAAGAGGACAGACAAAGATGAGAACCTACTGTGTGACCTTCTCCTTCTGTTGCTCTGCTTCATCTTCTTCCTCTATTTACCATAACTGACTTGGCAGACTTGGAAGCCTTTGACACTGTAGATTTTGAGGTAAAGGGGGACGGGAGCGGCGAGGTTAGCAATTTCTGACAATCTGTTAAGAGATGCGGCAGAGCTAGGGTTAGATTGGAAAAGTAATTTCAATTGATAAAATTTGGCCATTAATATATGGGCCTCTATAAAAGGGTTGAAGATAATTTATGTTTCTAGTACTTTATGTAAATACAACGAGACCACAATAGTAAAAAAAGTGAGTGGCAATGATTCACTTATAGTCAGTTTTCATAATATATTTTGCAAGTTTTCTTAAAAATAGTTTCTACAAATTTAAGTAAGTTTCCGCGCTCTGTTTCTCACTCTCTCTATGTGTGGACACACACACAGAGAGAGAGAGATACACACTCCCCCTCTGTTTCAATCTATGTCTTTCCTTTCCTTTTTGGTTTGTTTAAAATGAATGTCACTTTTTATATTTTGTTACTCTTTAATTCGAACAATCCACAATTCATGTTAAGATTACCAGATTCAAAGACCATTTTGGTACATTATACACATGTTTTAGTTTAAGACCACAAGATTCAAAAGTCTAATTTTCTTGGACTTCACGTCCAATCAAACTAAGACACATAACAAACTAAGACGCATAATAGAGGGAGTATTAGTTTTGCTATATTTAAATTATTGCAATTTAAAAAATGTCTAAATAGAAATTTGTGGGTTTACATCCGTGCCTCAAGCTTTATGCCCCTCTCCTTGACAAGTATAAACACCTTGTCTCACACTCCCAACTTTTAAAACTGTGAACATGTCCTTGAACAATCTTGGTGGTAAAGATTACAGTTGTAAATCACCTGCCTTCTTTTTTTGAATCTGTAGAGGATCTTTCTTGGAAATTTGGCAGTTATGAGGAATGTTGAGATCCCTAATGTTAGGTTTTTGACTGATTTCCTACTGCCTAGTATGCTTTGTGTGTCTACCAAAATAAATTTCACCCTTTCCTTGGTGGGTCACTAAAATAATCTGGAAGAATGTGGCTCCTACCAAGGTGAAATGCTTCACTTGGTTGGTTGCCAGGAAGGCTTGTCTGACTCATGAGGCAATGCAGACGAAGGGTATTAATATAGCCTCAAGGTGTCTTCTATGTAAAGAGGCCTTGGAGACAAATAAGCACCTTTTCCTGCACTGTAAGGTAACTGCATAGGTTTGGACTCTGTTCACTAGCATAGCCAATGAATGCTGGACCATGCCAGAACACACCTCAGATCTTCTAAGCTGTTGGATTAAGAGGGGAGGCAGTAAGAGTTAGAAAAGGTGGTGGAGAACAGTTCCTGCATGTATTTGGTGGACTATATGGAAAGAAAGGAACCAGAGAATTTTTGAAGGAAAGGAATGTACAATACAGAAGATTAAGTGGAAAGTAATCACTACCCTAGGTTTTTGGTGTAAAGAACAGGATATAGAAGAGGAGATCCAATTAGTGGACTTCATAGGAGCTTTGTAAGTATTTTATTTCCTTTTATTTTTTCTGTAATTACTTTTGGAGGTTGTCAGCATAGCCCTTAATGCTCAGGAATACAAAAGGTTACCAGTTATCAAAATAAAATGTCTGTTTTCATAAAACATAAGACTCCACCTATTCCTGTGAAGGAAAGATTTTACCTGCCACCAGATGTTTTCAATCTAACGCTAACCAAATATTATTTTAGCAATTCTTTTAAAGGTAATGGCGAGCTGTAAGCTAACTCAGTGTTGTCAAAGGCATGCTTAAGCCCTGAAGCGAGGCGCAAATCACGTTGAGCGCTTCGCCTCGCTTAACAGGTGCTTCAATGTCGTCATCAAGGCTCTAATGCATAGATTTCCTTGCTAATGAGCGTAATCCTGAAGAGTGCAATTGATAGTTCACTTTATAACAAATTTTGTTTCACTTTCTTTGTCCATATATATGTTATTCATGCTTATAATTATTAGTCATGAACTGCACATATATATTTGTATTTTTTCTCCATCTGCACCTTTCTTCATTAAAGCCCATGCCTTATTTGCGTTTTGCGCTTATAGCCAATGGCGGATCTAGGGTATAGTGAGGGGGTTCACCCGAACCCCCTGGGCAAAAAATTATACTTTATATATAGGGTATTTTTTATTTTTTTCATGTACATAAATAGATTTTGAGTCCCCTAAACATAAGATTAGAGGTTGGTTCAATGATTGAGGGGGTTCAAAATTCACCAAGCACTACATTTTTATTTTTCGATTTTTTTGAACCCCCTTAATGAAAATCCTGGATCCGCCACTGCTTATAGCCCCAACAAACCTTAGAGCTTTTTTGCCCTTTTCACCTTTGATAACATTGAGCTAACTTTCAATTGGGCATAGTACGTTGTTAGGCCTTGGAAAACTGGAAACCTCTGAGGGGGAAGGCCAGCCTTTTCTGGGTTAATACTATATCTACTATATCCAGTAAGATTCCTTAAGCCGTGATTGTGTTAATTTTGTTTTCGTCTCATGATCAGATCTAAATATAGTTTCTGTGTTGGTTGTTAGTCCTCTTTTGATACCTATATCGTATTGTATCTGTTATGAAACTTGGTTATACTCTGCTTCAATCAAGTTGGACTGTCTTACCAGTAAGTAGCTTACACAATCCTTGTGCATGATAATATTTGCAGAGTAGACATTATTTTCAACTACTATTGGACCATCTGTAGTGCTGTACGAGCATATTACTACACCTAGTTTCAGAACTATTTTTCTGATTGTACTTTACCTTTGCTTGTTCTCTCAGTGTCTTCTAACCACCTCTTGTCAAGTTTTCTGTATCAAGTTCTTAAACATTTTCTTCATTTACATCCACGAGTCTCTTACTGTCTGCTAAACTCCTTGAGCTTCTTTCATTCAGATTCAGTTGTTTGAAATTATGCCTCCTATTTCGTTAACTCCCCTGAGAGATCAGGACGTTTTCCCCCTAGTGTCATTAATGCTTGATTACAACATGTAAGTTTTGGTACCAAAATTGTACAATCTTATTCATCTGTAGAGGTACAAATATATTGTAGAGAAAAGTAAACAAACTAGCAATCATATCCCTTGATTCTAGGAGATTTGAGAATCAAGAAATGATCTAATTTCCTAAACTATATAATAGCATCTCAGATTTGATTTTATCAGATCAATTTAGATCCTACAAAATCATACCAAATCATAGTTAGATATTCACCAATCAACACTCCCCCTCAAGTTGGCATGTAAATATCTGTCATGCCTAACTTGCTTACAAGAATTTTAAATTTTGGTTTAAACAAGCTTTTGGTGAAAATATCCGCAATTTGCTGATTTATTGGGACGAAAGGCATGCATACACTTCCTTCTTCAATCTTCTCTTTTATGAAGTACCTATCCACTTCAACATGCTTTGTTTTATCATGTTGAACTGGATTGTGTGCAATACTTATGGCGGCTTTGTTGTTACAGTACAACTTCATTGGTAGAGCAAACGGTTTTTGCAGTTCTTCCATCATCCTCTTGAGCCAAATCATTTCACAGATCCCATGGGCCATAGATCGGTATTCAGCTTTAGCACTGCTACGGGCAACAACATTTTGCCTTTTACTCCTCCAAGTCACGAGATTTCCCCAAATAAATGTACAATATCCGGACGTAGACCTCCTGACAGTAGTAGAACCTGCCCAATCTGCATCTGTAAAGCTTTCAATGCCCCTATGTTGACTCTTTTTGAAAAACAATCCTTTCCCTGGTGAATTTTCAGATATCTTACTGTAGACTGCTTCTTGGTGCTCTTCCTTCGGAGAGTGCATAAATTGATTGACTAAGCTTACAACAAAATCTATATCATGTCGAGTGTGTGACAAGTAGATCAACTTCCCCACTAGTCTCTGATATTGACTTTGCTCAACTGAATTTCCTTCTTTGTTTTCGAATTTTATATTCGGATCAATAGGTGTTTCAGCTGGACGACAACCACTCAT
Source organism: Jaltomata sinuosa (assembly GCA_003996215.1). NCBI lineage: Eukaryota > Viridiplantae > Streptophyta > Magnoliopsida > Solanales > Solanaceae > Jaltomata > Jaltomata sinuosa. The sequence goes on along the minus strand of QJPP01003233.1, from coordinate 216,089 downwards.
CCCTGTCTCTTTTAGAAGATCCAGTACATACTTCCTTTGTGTCACCACAATGCCTTCTTTTGATCTCGCTACTTCCATGCCAAGAAAAATATTTCAACTGGCCCAAATCTTTGATTTCAAACTCCGAGGCCAACTGTTTTTTTAAATTCTCCATTTTGGCCAAGTCATCTCCTGTAAGCTTGCACACTCTAGTTCCATAGCTTTCTTCAAAGCCCGAAGGAGGATCCATGTAGACTTCTTCTTCGAGTTTTTCGTTCAAGAATGCATTCTTCATGTCTAGTTGTTGAAGGGGCCAATCAAGGTTGGCAACAACAGTCAGAAGAACCCGTATTGAATTTAACTTGGCAACTGGAGCGAATGTTTCAAGATAGTCAATCCCGTAGGTCTGAGTGAACCCATTTGCTACCAAACGTGCCTTATACCTCTCTAGGGACCCATCTGATTTAAATTTGATGGTGAATACCCACTTGCAACCCATTGTTTTCTTTCCACGTGGTAGTTCCACCATTTCCCAAGTTTCATTTCTCTCAAGAGCGTTCATCTCCTCTAGAACTGCCTCCTTCCACTCTGGAACGTTCAAAGCATCCTGCACATTTCTCGGTATCTCCATTCCAGATAATTGAGAAAGAAAAGCTATGTAGGAAGGGGACAAGTTTCTATATGACACAAAATTTGACATTGGATGGTTTGCTGCGGTGCTTCAACTTTGCTGCGGTGCTTCAACTCCTCTAAGCCTTCTTATAATTCTTCATCTTCTCTGTTGTTTCTATTTTTGGAACTGACTTTCTTTAATTAAGTTTAGAGAATTGGGACCGACACATTATAATAATTTTGAAAAGGAATTTCTTTTCTTTTTGAAACTGATTCTAAAAAAAAGGAAATCTAGAGGGGGCCCACTGACATGAGCGTCGCCTCAGGTCATGCAAAGCGGCAAACCCTTCCTGCGCCTCGCTTTTGCGCTTAGGCGCACCTTAAGCGCGCTTTTAATTTCACTGCGAAGGAGACGGTCAGAATGTTCCCGGTGAAGTAGTCATCATTCGAGAAGGAATCAAGTATTTTATTCCAATTTGGGTTGAGAGAAAACCCTAGTTTCGCGACGTTGGGATCATCCATCATTGTATACGCCAGAGTGGTTGAGGATATCGAGGCTTTGAAGCAGAGAAATACCCCAAGTGTAATAGCAAGTACTTCTCTGGAAGAAGTGTGAGAAATCCCTAAGAATAGGTATACGGTGGATATACACGTGCCTGGCTTGCCATTTGGTGACACGGGCAGTTGGGACCCACTCGTCCAGCAACCGAATGATTTTATTTCGAAACTTGGCCTTATTTCTGGGCCCAAGGCTCCGGGTGCTATCATTAAATCGGGCCTAATATTCAATTGATTTTTAACAATACACAAGGCCAAAACACAGGAGAAAACAAAGTTGACTCTTTTTTTGAAGTTCTCGACCTCAACAACTCTCCTACACAGACAACTATGCATGCAAACCAACAAATCTCCACCGAGACTTTCATATGCAGAAGCAGTCAGGAATTGTGATACTTTGGCAACTTCGGAAAATCTTGAGAAAGAAGCGGGAACAAAATTAATAGGTGATAAAAGGGGGGTGGGGAGTGGGGTGTTAGGAGCACGTTGGAACTTGATGAAACTCCATTGCCAAGTTAGAACACAATTTCAGATGGTGGAAACTGGGAAGTGGAAGATGTCGAATCCCTTCTCATACAACAAGCCTCTACTCTTGACAAAGAAATGGATGTAATAGTTTGGGTACACCAAAATTTAATCAAGTTGAGCAAAATGCTTGGGGTGGATTTTCAGGGACATTAGGAGGCAGACAAGCAAGAAAGATGGAGCAGGACACTGATTTTATGAAATCTGGATTCAAAGGTGCTCATGAACTGAAAGGCCTAGCAACCTTTGATGTGAAATTCAGGAGCACGGGCAATAGAAGCAGAGGAGGAGAGTTTGATGGCAATTGATCCATGAATTTCAAATTAATATCATGGAATGTAAGGGGGCTGAATGGGAGGGATAAAAGAAGACTAGCGAAAAGTTTGGTTATGAATTGGAATGCACACATCATCTGTTTCCAAGAAACAAAACTAGAGGAGGACATTAAGGATTTAATTTAGCAAATTTGGGGAGGTAGATGGGTGATCTATGCTACTTTGGAAGCTAGTGGTACATGAGGGGAAATGTTTCTGTTGTGGGATAGTAGAGTATGGGAGGTTCTACAAATTGGAGCTTACACTATTACTGCAATTTTGAAGCACGGCTTCAGGAGTTCTCATGCCATATTACAGGTGCTTATGCTACTAATTGTGGCAATGAAAGAAGAGTAGTGTGGGATGAAATCGGTGCAGTCAGGGGCTTGGTCTGTGTGTGGGTAATTTAATAGCTCCAGATTCCCCCCCTCAAGAAAAGGAATTGCACCAGATGATCTAGAGAAATGGTAGAGTTCTCCAACTTTAAGAAGACATAAATATGATTCATCTTAATTTGGAAGGTGAATCCTACACATGTTCAAAGGGGATAACCAACTAATTGCATCTAGGATTGACATAATTCTAGAAGAATTGGACAACAAGTTCTGGAACATCAACCAGATCCTAATGCAGAGAGTCAGTAGCATTACAATGTGGAAACTGGAAACAAAGAAAATCTTATGTCAAGTTTGAAAAGTGATGGTTGGGGACTGAAGGCTTCGTTGGCAGGATCAGGAACGGGTGGATCTCTTTTGACTAATTAGAAAAGTCGAACTACATTCTGGCTTGCAAATTCAAAGCCCTCAAAGCAAAGCTCAAGGAATGGAGTAAAAGTTGCCAAGGAAACCTGAGTTCTCAGAAAAGGAGTCTACTTGGCAAATTGCAGAATTGGATGCAATTCTTGATAATAGAATTATGGCCGAGGAATTTGTAATGAAAACTGCAGTATTCATGGAGTATGAGGACTTCATCAAAAAATAATAAATTGCTTTGGAGGCAGAGAATCTAGACTCTATGGTTAAAAGGAGACAAGAACACTAAGTTTTTCCACAAAATGACAAATGCTCACAAGAGATACAACAACATTGATCAGTCCAAGAATTAAGGAGGATATTATTGATTTCTACCAAAATTTATACACGGAAACAGAGAGATGGAGACCTACTTGTTCTTTTGTTAACTACCCTGTTATTTTAGAGGAAGAAAAGGAGGCATTGTAGACCAGTCTTGAAGAACAAGAGGTCCTGCAATGCCTGAAGTTGTGTGCAGGAAATAAAGCTCCAGGGCCTAATGGCTTTACTATGAGTTTCATTCTCAACTGTTGTGAGATTTTGAAGCAGGATATTATGGAAGCATTTCAGAATTTTCATGAGCAGGAAGTCTTCGACAGGAGCTTTATTGCAACTTTCATAGCTCTAATCCCAAAAAAGGAGCTGCTAAGGAATTAAGAGACTTTAGACCTATCAGCTTGATAGGTAGTGTTTACAAGCTATTTTCAAAGATGAAAGACTAAAAAGGGTGATGTCAAAATTGGTGGACTCTCAACAAATGACCTTAATTAAGGAGAGGCATATTATGGATGGTGTCTTAGTGGTAATGAAGTAGTTGACTCTAGACTCAAACAAAACAAACCTGGTATTTTATGCAAGCTTGAACATTGAAAAGGCATATGATCATGTCAACCGGGGGTTCTTATTTGACATATTGGAGCGGATGAGCTTTTGGACACAAATGGATTAATTGGATCAAATAATGCACATCAATAGTGTGTTTTTCTATTCTTATAAATGGTTCTCTTGCTGGTTTCTTTAAGGCTCAAAGAGGGCCAAGACAAAGTGATCCATTGCCTCCCTTTTTGTTCATTTTGGCTATGGAAGCTCTTAACAATATGGTGAAGACAGCTAAGAATTATGGTTGGATTAATGGCTTTGATATGGCTAGGAGTGACAACAGCACCCGGAAGATCACTCATTTATAATATGTAGATGACACTTATTTTCTATGATGCCAACGAGGAGCAACTTAAGCTTCTGAGGCTGATTTTGGTTTTGTTTGAAAGTGTTTCTGGACTTCACATTAATTGGAGGAATAGCTCCCTATTTCCTATCAATGGAGTTATAGACATGGAACATCTAGCTTCAATCTTGGGTGGAGAAGTTCGGTCCCTGCCCATTGTCTACCTTGGTATGCCGTTAGGGGCAAAGTCGAAATCCAAGGAAATATTATATTGTGTTATTGAGAAATGTGAGAAGAAACAAAGTTACCAGTTTAAAGAAAAAAGAAATGTGAGAAGAAACTAACTAGGTGGAAATCTCAGAATTTGTCTTTGGCAGGAAGACTTGTACTTAAAAACTTTGTGTTAGATGTCCTCCCTACATATATGATGTCTTTGTTTTCAATTTCCAACTAGAGTTACTAAAAGACTAGACATCATAACATCTTTTCTGTAGCAAGGAGAAGAAAGACTTTCATTTGGTAAAATGGAAGGTCTTAACGCTGAGCAAGAAGAAGGGGGTGAGTGGGAATCAGGGATCGGAAGTTCCCGAACAAGGCCTTAAAGATGAAATGGCTTTGGAGACACTCAAGAAGGTCACCTGTTATGGGGAGAGCCAGCAGAGCAAAATATGAGGAAGAGGACATGTTATGTGGGAGAGCCATCAAAGAAAAATTTGAAGAAGAGGACAATGGACGACCAAGGAGGTCAATAGTCCTTACGGGGTCAGTCTATGAAGACCCATTAGGTCCTTATGGGGTTTGAATTGAAGAACAAATCCTCCATCAAAGTAGTTGATGTTAACAAAATAGTATTTTGGAAGGATGTATGGCTTGGGATAAAAAGCCTCATATTTTCAACACAAGACCATTGCAGAACTGTGGTCAGACCAAGGATGGGATCTTACATTCAGAAGGATGCTCAAATGATTGGGAGTTGTGTTTTACATGAAGGGGCTGACAGATTTTGGTGGAATGGTCACATCAGTGGTGCATACAAGGTGAATGCAGCTTATAAAGTTTTGAATCAGACTAACCAACAGATGAAGATTGGCCATGGAAGCACATCTCGAAGGCAAAGATACAACATAAAGTAGCTTGCTTTGCTTGGCTTCTAGCAAGAGAAGCTGTACTAACTCAAGGAAACCTTGTGTGGTGAAACAGCAGAGACAGTGAGGCATCTTTTTCTTCATTGCAAGCTAACAGAACAACTATGGAGGATGCTCATTAATCTCAGAGGCATCACTTGGATAATGCCAGGCAAGGTCTCTGAAGCCTTGGTGAGTTGGGAGAAAGCAGGATTTGAGGCAAAGGATAGAGGAAGATGGAGAATTGTCCCAGTTAGTATTTGGTGCACAATCTGGAAAGAGAGAAATTCTAGATGTTTTAAGAATATGAGCAACTCTGTTCAAAAGACCAAATTGAACTGTATTTTGCTCTTCTGTTTTTGGTGTAAATAGTCCTACTCAGGAGAAACTGTCGAAACTCTTGATGTGCCAGATTCAATTTAGATTGTCAGAACTCAGAATAGCTTCAGTTTCTTAGAGTCAACTGTATATATGGTATCAGTACAACCCTTGTACTGTTTTGTCATTTATAGAAATACACCCAAGTTACCAATTTCAAAAACAATGAAAAAGAAAAATATGCCCAAGGATTCAAACACCATTCCTTGTTATCAGATCATCTTTTCTCCACCTCCACTCAATTATTCCATCATTATTTTTCGTTCCCGTCACTTTCTTTTTCCATTGAATTTGAGATTTAGGAAGACATGAGAAAATAGTCTTCCAGCTTTGAGAACGTCCTAGTTTTGATTGGGACCAGTGGAAGACGGGTGGGTGAATCATCATCTTTTTTGTTGAGCCCTGAATCCTCAGCATCCGTCGCCCTTGTGATCTGAACGAATAGTTGCTTCAAGGTTTCATAAAAGTTTAGACGTGCTGAAATTTGTGGTCTTAAGTCTTAACTAGTTCTTAGCTTTTGCTTAGATTGCTGTGTCATTTCCACAACGTGTCATGGATCTTGCCTCTTAGTGGTATTTTCATTTGTTGCAGGTTGAACCAATCCGGAACCTCTTTGCTGCTCTTTTCCTATCCAGCATTGGAATGCTTATCCATGTTCATTTTCTCTGGAATCATATCGATATTTTAGTGGCAGCTGTTATATTGGTCGTCATCATAAAAACTATTGTGGTTGCTGCAGTTGTCAAGGGTTTCGGTTACACCAACAAAGCTGCACTTCTTGTAAGTAGTCCAAACTGGAGTTTGCTCTAGTGGTAGAGATCCCTTTCACCTCCAACCATGAGTTTGGGGGTTTGATTCACCAAGGAGAAAAAGTGGAGAATACCACTGTGTCCCCTGGGCAGGAGGGTTTGGATGTGTATGGTTTCCAAATAAAGTATTCAAAACTGCTTATGTCTACCTATAATAAATGTTTTATGCCCTAAATATAACAGTTATTGAAACTCTGTATTTGTACCTCTGGTTTTGCATTACGAAGTTCTTTTTTGGAATGGTATGTCCAGGTTGGTATGTCTCTGGCTCAAATAGGGGAGTTTGCGTTTGTTCTTCTCAGCCGCGCTTCAAATGTTCATCTAATTGAGGTAGTGGTTTAGTTAAATACTCTGCTAAGCAGAAATAAAAAATTCTCTTCTATTAGTTTGTATGCTTATATGATGTCCTTGTAAATTTTTTTACTTTGTATGCTAATATGATGTCGTGTGTTATTTTAAGTAGCATTAAGGAGGAACATCTTTCTAGGAGATTGGGATTACTGATAATTTTATATATTTGAAGGATAGTCCCTGGTTAGTGGTTTCTAGTTTCCATTTGCAGTCATGAGGTCCCTATTTGTACAGAGATTGGTTGTCTCTACTGGAGAACCGTATCTAGTATATGGAGTTTCCTTTTCTATATAAACAAAATTACTTACCTTATTGACAAAGGAACATCTGTGTGAAGTATGAAATCAAAATTTATCAAGTAAAATTACTCGTCATGCTTTGCTTGTTGCCATTTCTTTATGTAATTTCAATATAGGTTGATGTTATGAACTGATGACCTTGAGATGAGTGATGGAATTTGATCACTGCTGCAGGGTAAAGTGTATATGCTGCTTCTGGGAACAACTGCACTTAGCCTGGTATGAAAATATGTTGCTTTCTCCATTTTTGACAAAAATAGAAATGTGCCTTTAGTCTCTCTTGTGTGACTTCTATAGATTCTCGATAAGTCTGATTTGGTTGTTGGCATTTATGTTAAATGGGTTCTCTATGCACTGCAGTCTCTGAACACTGCACTTTTTGAGTGTTTTGAGATATACATGGTGACAACTTCCCTTCGTGCATCCTTTGGTTGTGAGTGCAAGTCTTGATGCACTAATGGAAGGGTGTAGCATTAATCTGCCTCTATATATACTTCTCATTTTGGTTGATATATGTTTCTATGAGTAGTGTAATTCTATAAAAGTGTCTGCTTGCATGGCACGGGATGTGGAAAGTGGACTGATCTGATGAATGCTTTTTATTTAACTGGCCCATTTAAAAGCCTTTGAGGAGAGAGCAGCTGCATCTGAAAGATGCTTCAGACTTGTGGCAATTTTGCATGCTAAACTTAAGGTGTTTTCTTTGATTCCATTTTGGCAGGGTTGGCAGTGAAAGTTCTTGAACGATGATTTGGATTAAAAATATAAAATATTGAAGCTTCTTCCTGGATAGCTCAATATTTGCTGTGTTGATATTAGTCTTTTTTTTTAATTATATAGGGGGTAGGGGAAGGGAAATGGGGGAGGGGATTATTAGGTGGGGAATCGAACCCTCACCAACAACGTGAAAGTTCAGGTAGCCAACCAACTAAGCTACTAAGATCCCCCGTGTTGATATTAGTCTGCTGTACATTGTGTGGCCAAATTCAAGGTGAGTTAGCTGCGGACAGATGTATTTGCAGAAAAGGGGCATTAGAAATTTCTTCATTATATGAGAAAATGTTTGTAGATTACATATTCTGTTTTCCCTCTGTTCTAGCCCAAAACAAATAAAGTGTTTCCACATAAGTTTATTGAGGTCAAATATAAAAGGAAAGGAAAGAACATAAGTAGAATGTGAGAGTATCATTAAGTTGTATATCTAAAAGGGCTCAACCAGAGCTAGTTCAGGCCTGGGTCTCTACCGTCCCATTTTCTGCTTCACTTGATACATAAGTAGCCCAGGTTAGTATGCTTAATTTGCTAATCCGTTCTGGAAGTCTCAATTTTGGATCTTTCCCCCTTTGTTATCAAGTTACTGCTGGTTATTATCTTTGAATGTGCCTGGTCCAGATATTTATCAGCTAACCTCAAAATAGCACTGATGAGCCTCATGCAAAACTGACCTAATATGGTGAAGACAAATTTTTTAATATTACGTGGGCCAATCTAGTGTTCTTTGGGGGTGGGGGGGGGGGAGGGGGGGAGGGGTACAGGGGGATGTTTTCTACAGTAATTAGAATTAACTGTTATATTCTACATCAAATTAATTTGTGCCAACTCCAAAGCATTTCTGCAGGTTACAACACCGTTGCTTTTCAAGCTAATACCTGCTGTTGTGCACCTTGGAGTTCTACTGCGATGGTTTTCCCCTGATATACCAAATGAGGTAGATCTTTTCCTTAAAAATAGCTGATTCTCTCAGTTTAATAAGCCTGCACATTCTGCATGTTTTTTCTCCAAATACTCAGGTTAGCTAAGAGTTTTGAGGCATCTTCAAAATGATTTTTTATCCCAGATTGGATCTAAAGGAGATACCATGCGTGCAGACAGTTCTAAGCGTATTACTGTGCTGATCCAAGGCCCTCATGATTCATGATATAATAAATAGAAACATGAACAGTAAAGCGATTCTCACACTTTACTTGATGGCATTCTTATGCTGGGCGACAGGTGCCCAAGAGTGCAAAGGCTGTTGATTGATCATCATGAAGCTTCTTTTATGCACCAACATCGGATGGTTTTCTTTGATATTTCGGAAACTCGTCGCCATATGCAGAGCAGTGTATAGATCTGTCTGCAAACAGTTTTCTGGCATTTGTTTCCGGCACGGTGTTAATGGACTACTCTGTACAACCTCGTCCATTTGTATTGCAATTGTTTATATTCTTTAATCTTTAGTTTGAGTTTGTGGAATTGGTGTCGAAATCAGGCCTTTTAAAAGTTTCAAGTTGGTAAGTGTAAATAGCTAGTACATACTATGTTTAGAGTGTATAATAGCGTATGAAGTCTTACTTTACTGTATACCGCTGATATATGACCTCCAATTATTTCACACAATCATTGATTTTCTGCAAAAAAATTTTGTGCATGCCCAAATCATCTGTTTGCCAAAAAGATCTGTCAATCCTCTGCGTATTGGTCTGTGGGTAACAAAGATTTGTCGGACTTTTTAAGAATGCACGGCGACAAAAATTTTGCTGCCTGATTTGATTACCGAAGACCCGTTTGGCCATAGATTCTGTTTCAAAAAAAATTGATACTATATTTGGAGGTTATTCCAAATAACTCGTTGTTTATCATATTGCCCATTGTTCCAACTTCTAATTTAAAACTAGTGGAGGAGCGCCCGTGCAAGGTACGGACCCAACAATAAGAAACCAACCAAATTATAATGGCTTACTTGCACCCAACAATAAGAAACCAACCAAATTATAATGACATTCATAAGCGAGGTCATGATGTGCTATTTGTCAATTTGAAGAAAAATATGAAATTAAATGTTATAAAATATACAACAGAACATCATTTGCCGTCATTATAGCACTGCCTTTTTCTTCGGAGATACCGGTTTATACATTTCACGTCATCTCACTTTCATCTCAGTAGATCAAATGGAAAAGCCATACCTGCAAAGTGAAAGCTTTAGTATAGCGGAATGCCCCTTTTGTTTTAGTATGGTTGTAAAATTCAAAGAGGTTACTTTCTTGATTTGATCTCTTCAGAGAATCTCAGTTTAATGACATTATTCTAGTCTTGAAAGGATAATATGAAGACTAATATAGGATAAATTAGTGTCAAGAAACTACTAAAGAGCAAGTGTTGATGTATGTTTGCATTTTGTACCTTTCAATCTTTGGCTGCTGTTTTATTCATTTTCTGTTCCATGATCCAAATGTTAACCTTATGCACAGAATTTCAATTTAGAAGAAGTTGCAAAGTGCCCTCTCCACCTGAAAATATTTACCAGACTATGAACAAATATAGAAAGTGTAACATCTAAATGCACAATGGATATTAAACTATGCTAACCTCTTTAGTCAGTGTTTCTGCGTGAAGTAACTGGATATTATCAGATCTCTTCTTTCCTCCATTTTGTGACGGTGGAAAGCCTTTTTTTGGACTGAGGTTTAGCCAACCCCCTTCCCCTCCCTGCACCTGGATCACTATCACGCCTTACAGGCCTATTCACATCACGAGTTGATCCACCATAATTTCCATGATGAGAAATTCCTGGATCTTCTTCCACTTCCATACTCCAGCTCTCCCATTACAAAGGATGAAATAGATTACAACAAATCCACTTGTCGTACCAATTTATAGCAGCTCTTCCGACTACACCATGTACAAGAACCAGATGACAAAATAAAAGCTTACATGAAGCTTAGATTAGACCACAGCCAAAGGGGCTGGCTCCGCCTGCAGCTCTTGGCTCTATTTATTTACATAGATGGAGATGGTTTGAAAAGTAGAGTAATTAAAAGAAAAGGACCATGAAACTTGTAAATTATTCATTACTTTAGCCCTTGGCAAGCTGGCATTAAAATGGCGGTGTCTCTTCTTCACTAAAGAATAAATCCTGCTAAAGATAAAGATGCACCAAGTGTCCCTTTTAGCACAGCACTCTGAAACTGAATGCATTACTGGTATGGGTGGAATTAACTCCTTTATGTCTTCCTCTGAAAACATAGTATGGAAAAGCACCATAAAAAATAACAACATACCCAGTGTAAATCCCATAAGTGGGTCTGGAGAAGGTAGAGTGTACGTAGACTTTACCCTACCTCGTAGAGATAGAGAGGATGTTTCTGATAAGACCTTCGGCTTAAATAAAGCAATTCAAAACAGTTTGAAAAAAGAGTTCCATAGAGAGATTATTTAATGCATTACTCTTCAATTTACAGACATGAAAAGCCGACACCTAGAGGAAGAATTGGAAGGTAAGGTTCTTCAAATAAACTAAGACATATCTCTTATAGATGAACTAAAATAAGTCGTTAAAGCATTGTAAGGAAACATATACTGGCGGTCCATTCATCACAGACTCGTAGTGCATTCAAAGTAACATTGACACCAAACAATTAAGCAAATAGTAAACTTTTAATTTTACCATCAACTTATTCATCACACAGCAATTTGGTACACAAACAACCTACTACTTTACCTCACTTTCTCAAATACAAGTATATACATCAACTAAGAAAAAGAGAAAAAAGAAAACACTATCAACCAAAAAGCACCTTTCTTTTTCACACAGGAAGGAGAAAGCTGCAAAATATTGTGGGCATCACTATACATATGATTTGTAAGGAGTGAGTTCTGACTTCTCAATAAAACCAACATACTTCACCCAATTTATTAGCATTCTGGCAAATCCCAACAAACACTATTTGAAATTTTTTATGCCTTTATTCATTTGGTAAAATTGCAGATTTAAGTTATTTTTTATCTATTTTTTATAATGCTTTTTCCTTAATCACCATCACACGGGTATGGATACTAATTCTGTTTAAGAGGTAAATTCACAAGTACAAGTTTTATAAAACCACAAGCTTAAACCCCTTCATGACATGGGAGAAGAGTCTACGATTAATTTCTTTTTTCACATTCACTTGAAAGGTAAAAAATTAACTCACATTTTGTAAATTGAAAAATCAAACAAGTGACTATTAAAAAACTCAAGACGAAAGAATGGATCATAAGAAAAAAAAATAGTATGGACTTAATCTTATACCATATAGTATTGCCTAATCAAATTAGAACACGATTATGCACTCTCAAATACAAAAGTTGTGCTAATTAATTCTTCAAAACAAGAACTACGAGCAAATTCTAGCATCTACGGAGCTGTCACCCGAATCTGTTGCCTGTTGCTTCTGCTTCTTTCTCCGCTTACTCCTATCATCTTGTGCGTTCTGTTTGAAAAAAGTAGGCATGAATTCTTCAGATTTGGGGAAAGGCACTTGACGAAACCACTCATGGTAGCAGTTATTCTCTTTTCAGGATCATAAGTTAGAAACTTACTCAACAAGTCAAATCCAGCATCCGATAGGACTGGAAACCCCGCGAAACACTTACGCCTTAAGCCTATCCAACAACTTCAAATATCTCCTCTTTTTGTCACAAATTTGCTAACAAATATTCCTTGCTTTTTCTTTTACTGCCCTGATTTAATTTGCAACATGATAGCTGTTTATGTAATTGAACCTCTAAGGGAGAAACACGGAACAAGAAATTACTTAGGTGTTTGGGACATTTCATCAAACACCTTGAGCGTGTAAAAGTTTCTAAGTGGCCTGTGCAACTAAGCAGTAAAATTCCTACAGCCATTTGAACAAATTTATGCCTAAATTAAATTATCCAAAATTTTCAGTATGATACTTACTAATACTGAACCAAAACGGAAAACAATGCGAAAAAGCAAAGAGTGTTTCAGGCGTGTCTTTCCCCAAGAAAACCTGTCGGTATCATAGAATTTCACTTTGTTCCGAGAAAGAAGTAAAAAATTGAAGCCTAAAACACTAAATTATAGCAGCAGATGGAGCAGCAAAGCCCAAAAATACAGAGAAGTGCGAAAGATGAGCAACTAAATAACCAAAAGCACAGCTAGAGAATCAAAATCAACAGAACAAAAAACCCAAAAAAGAAAACAAAATAAATTTTCAGAAACACACTGAGCAAGGAGCTGCCAAATCTTCAGAAGTGTAAACTTAGGAGCAAGAAGAGAGGAGAAGAGAATAGACATCTGCAGAGGAAAGTGGTTGGAGATGACGTTGAAATCCACAGGAAAGAATAAGGGATTGCACGTGTATACCAGCAAGGGATACAGCTGTAGAGTACAAAATCGTTAAATGACAGAAATGCCCTCAGTTGTCAAGTAAATTTCAGGGAAGCACACATGTTGACGCTGACGTGTGTGCTTCCCTCTTTCCCTTTCCCTCTTATTAGTAAGTAATACAGTATCTGAAGTTGAAAGAATTGGCTTTAGGAGTTCTAAAGTTTTTTCAAGTTTACGCTACAAATCGTGTTCAAAGATAATTTCGACTTTCAAGTATCTTTTTCAACTTGAACTTTAAATATTACTCTAGTTTTTAGGCAATATTTTTTTTAGTCTATTTAAACAAAAGCATGATCACTTTTAAAATTTGATTTTCTTTTTTACCCTAGACTAGATGGGAAGCTTTTATAACACCATAAATATTATGATATGTTTAAGATTACAAGTTTCAAAATTATTGCCACTTAAAATTATAATATATTTATATGTTAATGAATTTTAAAATTTCATTTCTTTTTTAAATTGTGTACTTATTTAAAATTTTACCATATAAAATAAAATGAAAGGAAGACCTTCTTAAATCTTTGACCAAATGATTATCCAAACGCCTACTTAGAAGCAAGAGTTGATCCTGAAGTGTTCATTAAATGTGGATGTCAAATCAAATCAGGTTGTTAGAGGAAATTGATACCTTGGTTGGATTGTCACTTATCGTTTTGAAATACTCTTTGTTTCAATTTATTTATAGAAAAAGGGCTTAAATTACCCCACTTATTAAAAAAAGTATAAATTTATCCTTCATTCACCTATTAGCTTCATTATATCCTTGACATTCATCTTTAAGCTTTATTTTGTCCTTCATTTTAACAGCTCCCAAATAAAACTCAAAAAAATAATTCATTAATAACGTGGAGGCTCCTCATTGGTCCTCATATAATTAATTAAATTGATTTAAAAGATCCACAACAGCCTGGATCCCCCAACTAAAATGAACCGCCCCATTGACTTAACCCATATATCCTATGCCATTTAATGTTTAGCATTTCTGTTGGTTTATTTATTAACAATAATAACAAGACAAGCTCAAGAAAGTCTCTTGATTTTTTGTATATATCAACTTTGAAAGTTTCTTGTAAACTTAACCATTAGGTTTTTCATACCCTGCTTGTCAACTTGCAAGCGGTCACTTCTTTTGATTGTATTGGTTGAAACCTTAATTTGCCTAGTCTCTGATAGAAAACTTTGTTAGCAATCACTACTAACCAGGGTTGGACAAGAAGTTGCTGATTTTCACATAGTAATGCAGAGCCCAACTTAATCTTATACTATCATTGTAGACAAGCAGTTCAATGTGTTTGAATCAAATGCCAAATATCTTGATGAAAATTGTTAAGAAATTAAGATTTCTCTAGGAACTCTTAGATTATTGATACTTTTATAGTAGACAAGCCTTTTGTGTTAAAATGAGTGGTGGTTAGTGAGCCACATATGTACATAGATTAGTGTGAGAAATTTTACTTGTTATGTGGTTTGTAATCCTCACACTTTATGTATACTAAAAAAACCAATGTAATAAAGTATCTAGATAGATATAGAACTCAAAAACTTCAGCCTTCTCCTTCTTCATCTTCAAGTTTTTGTAGCAATTTACAGCTGCATTTCTTTACCGTTCCTCTCTATAGCTTTGAAATCCTTCCTTCTTTCCTTGCACAATGGAAACAATCTATCTCTCTAGGGATGCAAAGAATATTTGAAATGACTTTCGAACCATCACGCTAGAGGCTAGACGGTATCAAACCACGGGACAGGGAAAAAATAGCAGCTTTCTAGGCCATTGTAGGGTCAAAAATAATAATCAAAAATGAAATAGAAGCGACGCCTGATTCGCCAAAGTACCACTTCCACCAGGGCTTACATCCTCCTTTGTATTAGAGCTTATTTCCTAAGTAATTTGAAACAAATCTTGTTGACTGACTCATCAAATTTCTAGATTTTCTTGAATCTAGTTGCTGGAAAGACATGGCACCAGAAAATTAGCAAACAATGGGTCCTCCAATTTTTACCGGGGGAAATTATCATCATCTTTGGGCTATCAAGATGAAAGCTTATTTGAGGGCTCTCAACTTATGGGAAGTTGTTGAGAGGGGAGAACCTGTTGTCCAGCCATTGAGAGATAATGCAACTCTCAATAAAATTAAAAAGTATGATGAGTTGGTGACTAGATCTCCAAGAGCTCTCACTTGCATACATTCAAGTCTTACAGAAGTGATGTTTACGAGAATTATGGCTTGTGAAACAACCAGAGAGGCCTGGGATAAGTTAAATGAGGAGTTTGAAGCCAGCAACAAAGTGAAGTATGTTAGAGTCTTAACTTTGAAGAGGGAGTCTGAGCTTTTGAAGATAAAGGACTCAGATAGTGTGAAAGAATACTCCTCCAAGCTAATGGAGGTTGTGAACCAGATAAGAATACTTGGTAAAAACTTTTCAGATCAGAAAGTGATAGAGAAGATCTTGGTCAGCCTTTCAGACAAGTTGAAATAAAAAACTCAGCTATTGAAGAGTCTTGTAACTTGACTACTCTTACAATAGCTGAATTAATCTCCAAATTACAAGTTCAAGAGCAACGAGTAACTATGAGAAGTGAAGGGATAGTATAAGATGCATTTCAAGTAAGGCATAAATTGAAGCAATAAAAGGAAGGCAAAAAAGTCTCGTTAGATAACTCTGGAGAAGTAAAATCTGGTGGAAACCAAGGAGATTCATTGAGAAAAAGAAAATTTTCACTTTGTGGTATTTGTAAGAAGACAAATCACTTGGAGAAAAATTATTGGCAGAAGTCAAAGAGGTCTCCTATTCAATATAGATATTGTAAGAAGTATGGAAATATTGAGAGATATTGCAGGCAAAAGAAAAATCAAAATCAAAGTGGTCAGTCTTCTCAACGAGTAAATTTCGCTGATGATCACCAAGTTGGACAATCAGAGGAGGAGGTATTCATAGCATCATACATATCACATGTTGATCGATGTAAATGGTATGTCGATAGTGCATGCACAAGGCACATGACGATTAATGAAAATCTATTTGTTAGCTTGGACAAATCTGATAGAACTAAATTGAAGCTTGAAAATGGTGCATTGGTGCAAGCTCAAGATAGAGGGTCCGTAAAATTTTCTACGAATGAAGATATGAAAATCATTATTGATATTCTTTATGTGTCAAATTTGACTCAAAACTTGTTGAGTGTTGCTCAGCTGCTTCATAAAAATTATTCTCTTAATTTTAAGGATAAAAGATGTGTCATTTATGATCCTAAAGGATGTGAAATAGCTAAAATCATCATGATTGCCAATTCCTTTCCAATTTCATGCTATTCTACTGAAAATTGTGCTTTCAATATTGAATTGAGTGATGCTTGAATTTGGCACACAAAGTCTGATTATTACAATATTAGTTTATTTGTGCATATGCAATCAAAGGGTATGATGCTTGATGTACCCAAATATTGACATGAGCCGAGATGTTTGTGAGTCATGTCAATTTGGCAAAATGCATAGACGATCCTTTCCTAAAGGAAGTCCTTGGAGAGCAAGAAAAAAACTAGAGTTGGTTCATACAGATTTATGTGGACCAATAAGGACGACTTCTTTTGAGTGAAAATAAATACTTTATTTTCTTTGTGGATGATATAACTCGAATGACATGGGTCTAATTTCTTAGTACCAAATCTCAGGTTCTCTCAGTTTTTAAAGAATTCAAGGCTATGGTTGAAAGGGAGAGTGGCTGCTGTTTGAAGTATATCAGGTCAGATAACTGGACTGAATATACTTCACATTAGTTCAATAAGTATTGTAAAGATTTTGGTATTCAACAATAATTCACTGTTAGCTAGACTCCAGAGCAGAAGAGGGTTTCTGAGAGGAAGAACAGAATAATGATGGAGATGGCGAGATGCATGCTGGCTGGAAAAAAAGTACCTAAATACTTTTGGGCTGAGGTAGTCAATACTACCGTTTATCTGCTTAATAGATTACCAACTAGAGCAGTCCAAGACATGACACAATTTAAAGCATAGAAGGGTATAAAGCCATCTGCAAGACACTTGAAGGTATTTGGTTCAGTGTGCTATGCACAGGTTCTTGATGCTAAAAGAGGCAAATTAGATAGCAAGGTAGAACTCTGTATTTTGTTGGGTTATAACACAGTTGCAAAAAGTGTACAAAGTGTAAAATGTTAGTAAGGTGTTTATCAATAGAGATCTTATAGTGGATGAGTCTAGGCACTTTGATTGGGATCGAGATATTGTTGTAAAGAATCAAGATGGGAGTATTTCACTTGAAGCTCCAAATTCGCAGATGAGTGATATTTCCTCCAGTCCTATAGCTGGAACAAAACACAATTCAGATTGAATTAACTACAAATTCTCCTATTTTGAAGACCAGATCACTACCTGAAGTTTATGAGCAATGCAATTTTGCTCTTATCGAACCATCTTCCTTTGAAGAAGCAACAAGTCAGGAAGTTTGGATTTTAGCAATGGAGGAGGAGCTTGCCATGATTAATAAAAATGATACTTGGGAGTTGGTTGATAAGCCAGAACAAAAGAACGCCATTGGTCTCAAATGGGTCTACAAAACAAAGTTCAATCCAGATAGCTCCATCTTCAAGCATAATGCTAGACTCATAGTTAAAGGCTATTCCCAGTAGCCTAGAGTGGACTATGGAGATATGTTTGCTCCTATTGCGAGGCAGGAGACAGTAAGATTTCTAGTGTCACGACCCAATTTATCCGTCATGATGGCACCTACAATCCCTCAGTAGGTGAATCGATTTTCGTAGCCCAAAATGGTTAGTAATGGGCTTCTATCAGACAAGTAAGCGGAAGAACGATATAAATGTGCGAAAGCAAGGGAAATACGTACAGAAAAGGGACAACAGAAACATATATACATAACGGAAGCTAAACCAAACCCAAAACTTAGTATCATAGTATAAGAGCCAAAACTACATCAACAGAGTACAAAGGATCCAAAATAATATATACATATATCTCTGAATAGTAAAAGAGTACATAATACAAAAGATGAGCTAAAAGCTAAGCCCGACCATCAAGAGCTCACCCTCAGCCTCAGATAGTCCAAAAGATTGGCCCTCATGAGTCTTCAATGAATCAGCAGTGATGGCCCATACTAGGATCTGCACCAGAAAGATGCAGAGTGTAGTATGAGCACCAATTGCTAAGCAACGGGTACCCAGTAGGTATTATAGACTGACTGGGCGCATATAAGCTATAAGAGCAGTAATGTAGTAGAAAAGAATCAAGTAGTCACAGAAACAATGA
Organism: Jaltomata sinuosa; assembly: GCA_003996215.1. Taxonomy (NCBI): domain Eukaryota; kingdom Viridiplantae; phylum Streptophyta; class Magnoliopsida; order Solanales; family Solanaceae; genus Jaltomata; species Jaltomata sinuosa. The sequence continues at coordinate 197,746 of QJPP01003233.1, read as the reverse complement.
ATAAATACACAGAAGCTAGTACAGAAGGAATACAAAGAGAAAACAATCATGCTTGACTAGCTAATAGAAATACATATATCACAGACACAGGTGAAGGAAAGGAAGAACGCACATGGGGTCTATGCAATAACAATATATGAAGAGTGTATAAAGAAGTAGGCAGTATACTGGTAACCACAAGTAAAAAGGGAAGAAGGAAAGGAAATAACAATAATCATGCTTGACAACAAGACTAAAACCAAGTCATGCTAGTAATACCACTTTCAAGTCAAGAATAATCAACCAATAATAGCCTAAGTATAACCATCAAGTGAACCAAATGAACATAAAACAACTCTCAGTCTCCACTCATCGAATATAACCATAATCAGGATTAATATCGTGATAGAATAACAATAAATAAAAGTCTACCTACAGTCCCACAGGCGCCCATACACCCTAGGAACATATACAAGTGAAGACACACCCTCCAACATCCCATACTATTGGAGCGTACACTGAGAAAACAACAAACAAGGGTGGATCCGAACATAATATGCATGATGTGATGTGATATACTGAAACCAAATGATAGTAGTGCCGTATGTTACCCCCTCTTGTACCTAAAAGGCCCAATAGAGGAAGGATCTATGGAAGGGATTCCCTCGAGTACCTCAACTCCACTGTACACCCCTCCTGCAAAACTCACAACATATGGCCCCTGGTCCGGACCGATAGGGTCCATGAAGTTCTACATAGAGACCACATACTAAATCTCATAACCTCAATATAATCATTCGGAGTGTAGCTGGATCGAAATAAGTCTCCAGATCTTGAAAATGCACGCCCGGGGTTCTACCTGGGTCTAAATCAGTGAATCAAGTCTCAAAAATCCCAACAAGGGTGCTCGGACATAGACGGGTCTAAAATAATAGTAAATCAGGTCCGATGCTCGGCTTTATCGAGTCTAATATCATCTCGAATCACTTATCAAAACATGCCTAGCACCATGGCTCAATCGGGTCTAGTATACGTATGAAAATAATGATGAAAATCATCTTTTTAACTCTCTTAACCCAAGAAGATCCGTGAAAAATAGTCCCAAACCTTTTATAACCATTTTCTCTAAAAATAGGCCCTCGGGGCCATGCAAGGTTTAGAAAACTACCAATAGTAGGCCCAAAGCTAAAATCATAGTAAAACATGTAAAAAAACCTCTTTATATGTATGATAATGGCATGCTCAATCACAAATAGTATCCAACGGCTCACAACTAACCTATCGGCCCTACACAGGCTCCAATCGCTCTACAACACATATAACCAGCTTTACAGACGAATATCGATGTTCGGGACTCACAGATATTCCCGAATAACCCACCATTTATAGTCCAGAGTCCATTACAAGGCCACACAGGACCACAAGGCTGATATAAGAAACTACAATGAATTCTACAACCAAATGAGTGAAATAATACAGACATGAAAGAACGGGCAAGGTCTGGGGTACCAAGCTAATAAACCCAACCCAAGAATGCTAATTAGTATAATTATATTCTATATATGGAAAGTCTGCAAGAGTTAAACCATAACCTACCTATCGTCCGAAGATAAGCTGCTAGAATAACGATGTCCAAGTCCGAACTACTCTGAGAAGCTCCGAAACAAACTCAAACTATCATAAACATAAACTACACGTTAAAATAAGACTACCTGTTACGACCCAATTTCTCAGATCATGATGGCACCTATAATCCCCAGTAGGCGAACCAAGTCCCCTACTTTGGAACGGTTAGTAAAGGTCTGCTACCTAACCAATACGCACAATATAAGCAGAAATAAGCGGAAGCAGAAAAAGATAGAGACAACGCGGAAGCAACAACCTGAGTATAAATACATAAAGAAACTACACCAACCCCAAGTGCTACAACATAGCTGAGCCTAGTATGACTATGAAAACCAGCTGTGAAATCATCAAAATATCCTTACTCCAAGAGGTTTCATAAAATCAGTTCCAAATCCCCTTTTTATAACTATTTTACCGAGAATGGGTCCTCGGGGCCATGCAAACTTTAGAAAACCATTTATAGTAGGCCCGAAGCCAAATCATTAGTAAAACATGTAGAAAAACCCTTTGCATGAATGATATGCCCGCAAACAAAAGGTTAGCCCAACGGCTCACAAAGCATTCCTACCAGCCCTGCACAGTATAATCAGCTCTGCAGCACAGATATCCATCCTAAAGTAATATCATCATGTCCGAGGCTTGCGAACATTTCTAAATATCCCACTATCTATGGTCCAGAGGCATATACTAGGCCACACGGGGCCACAAGGGTAAAAATTACAACATTACAACTAATACTACAAACAACACATGAAATAGATGAATAGAAGAGGCGGATAAGGTCTGAGGGTACCAACCTAGAAAACTAACCCAAGGATGCTAATTAATGCATTTATAGCCTATATACGCAGAATCTAGGTAGGGAAAACCATAACCTATCTGTCGTCCGATGACTAGCTGCAGGAAAGGCGTTGTCCAAGCTTGAACTGCTCCAAGAAGGCCCAAATTGCAAACACACTATCAAAATAAAATTCTACGTGTCAATATGAAATCAACGATGCCCATAATGCTAAAAACATAACCGTGTCAAAAACTAGGTCACAAGCGGACCCATGGGCCTCGCAAGCCGAAGTCAGAAATGAAAAATACCACGGTATTCCCACATTTCTAGGAGAACATGCTCAAAATTTGAGCGAAAATGGACCAGCAACAAGGAACAAAACATCCCACAAATGAAGAATTTAAAGAGGGAAATCAATGGAGGAAATAGGAATTTAAAGAGGTAATTTATCCGATTTAAAAGTCGATGAACGCTCAAGAATCAACAAAATATTATCCTCCAAGCTTAGGGAATGAACCAGGTTGATAATGGTGGCTTTGGAGCTATCACAATGGAGGAAATCGAGTTGGGTTGAGGGATAAATGAGGGAGAAAAGAAAGAATGGGCAGCTTAAAAGCTACCAGCCTAGGCGCAGGTGCGGCCCGAAAATCATAACCTACCTGTCGTCCGAAGACTAGCTGCAGGAACGACGTTGTCCAAGCTTGAACTTCTTCGAGAAGGCACAAATTGCAAATACACTATCAAAATAACATTCTACGCGTCAATATGAAACCAACGACACCCATAATGCTAGAAATATAACCGAGTCAAAATCCGGGTCACAAGCGAGCCCGTGGGCCTCGCAACTCGAAGCTAAAAAAATACCACGGTGTTCCTACATTCTCGGGAGAACATGCTCAAAATTTGAGCGAAAATGGACCAGCAACGGGGCTCAAAACAGCCCACAAATAAAGACTTTAAAGAGAGAAATCAATGGAGGAAATCAGAATTTAAAGAGGTAACTTACCCGATTCAGAAGTCGACGAATGCTCAAGAATCGATAAAATATTATCCTCCAAGTTTAGGGAACGAACCAAGTCTAAAATGGTGGATTTGGACCTATCACAATGGAGGAAATCGAGTTGGGTTGAGGGAGAAATGAGGAAGAAAAGAAAGAATGGGCAGCTTAAAAGCTGTCAGCCTAGGCGCAAGTGCGGCCCGGCAGGCACAGGCGCGCAGGCACCACAACGCTGGAACAGGTGCCACGGAGGTGGCACGCTGAGGTAGGCGAGCACGTAGGGGCGCTGGCCTAGGCGCAGGCACGCGCGCGGCCCAGGCGGCGCCCTGGCGCCACACCAGCAGCCAACAACAACAGCAACATGCCAAGGCAAGAATTTTATGCAATAGCCCCCCGGGAATTCATCCGGGGTCCCGCGAATAAAAATGAGCTAAGCTATTCAACTAGAAACGGAGTTACGGATCTAATGGAATTGATGAAAATCCTATCAGAGGTCGATTTAATGAAAAGTGGGCCCCACTGATAACGCTCAAAGTACCACTCCAATTAAGAAGCGTAAGCAATCGTTGTCAAATATAGAACCCAACAAAGGTTGGGGTCGATCCCACAGAGAATATGGTGAAAGTTAAGTCTTTAGTGAATTAGTTGACTAATGGCCAATAGTTTTCGGTAAATAAAAGAGGGGTTTTGTGTGAACAATGTGTAAACAAAACGAACAATAATGTATGAGAAATAATCAGTAGGAGAATGAACTAGGGAAGTGTTCACCATGGCGTTGTAACAATGTCGAATCTAAGCTTAACCGGGTTCTTTCTTTATGTGTGTCACGATGTGATTGAATTAATGGTATCATCTAAATGTTTCTCAACCAAATAGACGAATTTACTTTTCAATTCTCTCGAACTTGAAAAGGTGTGCTTTTTATATTTCAATCCTAAACATCAAGTAGATTAATCTAGTTACAGCATTAATCATAAGACGAGAGTTGGTAGTCTCGAATCCTCGTAGTTAACCAAATTTCCCGATTTTAATCTCTTTACTCAAGCAAATTAAACCTAGGCATGTTCTAATGTTTGCAACCACTAGAAAACGTTAAATAATGAATGATTAACAACGTGACCACATATATATTGAACCCGACGCTACCCGGAATCTATAATGCTACGTTTGCCATGGCTCCCACAACTCTAGTTGTGGGAGTTTAGTTACTCATGCTATTAAGAGAAGAGAAGAAAGTCATATTCATAATAAAGAGAAAAGATTCTTACAATATATTGAAAACAAGCTTCAATAATCCAAGAACAAGAACCAAGATCCCAAGAACAATTCAAGAACACGATTTCAAGAAGTAGAAAACGTGTTTCTTGCTCTCCAAGTTTCGCTTAAATCTCTCCTAAAACTATTGGGAGAACTATTGTAAAAAAGCTTGACAAATAAAATAAACCTAACATAGGGTATTTATAGGAGTCTAGGAAACAAAGTCCCAAAAACGTTCGGATTCCGCGTAGCGGACTGCCTCAGGATGACGGTTTGGGAGACGGACTGTCACTGGCTTGACGGACCGTCGCTGGAACCGTCACCACTAGGCAGTGGACTGCCTCAACTTGACGGTTGGGGTTGACGGACCGTCACCCACTTGACGGACCATCGCCTGAACCGTCACTCTTATCCAGAATGTCTTTTTGCTCGTTTTTCCTTCCGTTTCCATGTTTGTCTCCATTTCCTGAAAATCCAACATAAACACATCAAAAACAACGACGGTTGCTTGAAAACGTACGATTGTTCTTAGTTAAAAGGGGTCGAAAGTGCCGTAAAATGGCGGCACATCAACACCCTCAACTTAGACGTTCGCTTGTCCTCAAGCAACATAACATAAAAGAAAACAATAAGATGACTCAACTAAGAAAACAAACTCGTGTCTTTAGCAACTCATGGTCATTCACCATCTTATTTAATTTTAAATCAAGCTCCCTCGTAGCACACAAGTGTATGAAACACTAACTTGCAAGGATCCAAACATGTCATTCCGATATGATAGAACACTTTACGTAACACGCGCAGCTATCCTAACAGTCAATAGATAATACATAAATCTTGGTGCCCTCACCGTAAAGAAATCCCACACACAAGATTTGGGACTAGGTAAACGCTCACACTCACAAACGGTTTCAAACAATGCACATGCGATACCATAGGCTTGCCCTTACTATTCTATTTCAGTCCTTCAGAAAGCCGCTCAGGATCACTACAAGACTTGTTTTGGCTTGTAATGAGGCTTCAGGTGCAGGTAGGATACATTTAGGGGTTAGTGACTAATCCCTCCTTGGAACCACCGACATCTTATTACCACATAACTTTACTTTGTCCATCCTTATTCACCTTTTTATTTCCTTCTTTCTAGCTACAGGTGCGACCTCTTTATTTTGACAATTCTTTTTATTACTTTTTCGATCTTTTTCATCTTTTTTTTTCTTTTCTTTTCTTAGGCACACACCCGAATTTTCATTCTATTCACAACCAACAACCAATCTTCTCCATCCTCTTTTTCTTATCATTCACCTCTATAGTAGCCACCCTCAACTTAGGCTGATTGCCTGAGTTGAGGTGCACGATGTCCAAGGAAGGACCTGGGCCAAAACAGGGATTCAAAGTTAAACAGGAATGGTGACGGGTTATTGAAAGAACATGGTCTATTATGGCTCAAACAGGGATCAAAGGGATTATTCACATTTGGACGGTCTTATAGGCTAAGTGGACTGCACACAAAAAGGGCCTGCGATCCTTTCCTAAGCAACCAATCTTCAAACTTTAACAAAATAGACCGGGCAAGTTCTAGATGCATGCACAGAGTAAGAGTTTATAACAATACGCTCACACACACTTCGCATCAAGAAACCATACCACTACCAACTATCAAGACAACAACTCGGCTTAACATACTTATTCCAATCATAACCACATAATGACATCCAAGGATCCAGACAGTCAATCGTTTCAACATAAGTACAAAACCAGAAAATTTTCAGAGGGAGAGGGGGCTCCTTTTAGTCAAGAAAAATGCCATGATGCTTGCTATAGACACTAGAAAACAACTAAAAATTTAAACGACAACCTAAACATGCCAGTTCTACTAGATAGCACACCGGAGGGAAAAGAAACACGGCAACAAAAACCCTCGGTGGTGTATGACTCACAGGTATACCAACACCCTCAACTTAGACTCATGCATTGTCCCCAATGCATACATACGAAAACTAAAAACTGTGAGAATAAGGAATACCTGTGAAGTCCATCGGACTCAGATTCTGACATGATGTTGGAGACCGCCAGGGTCTCCAAAGCAGGAGAAATCGATGGAGTGTGTGCACGCGACAACCTCATGTCGCGTTCCAGCTTCTTCTTTTATTGGCTCCACAGCTAGTCGTGACAACTTCTTCGCTCTTTCTTTGCAGATTCTCTTGCGGTGTTTTCGTTTCCTTGATCTATTTTCACCGCCTTCCTCTACATGTTTCCCTTCTTGCAGCATCCTTCTCGCAACAGCTAGAGTCTCGACCAAACCCTTCTCCTCAAGATGCACATCCGCAGGAGCTTCCTCAATAACATTGACGACCGCGACCACCCTCATGTCACTCGGTTGCTTCATCAATTTGGACACATCAAACTTGACAACTTCATTGTTTAGTCTGAAGGTCAGTTCGTTTCTTTCCATGTCAACCAATACTCTTGCCGTGGCTAGCAATGGTCGTCCCAAGATTATGGGAACTTCAAAATCCACTTCGCAATCCAAGATCACAAAGTCAGCTGGGAAGATAAGCTTATTGATCTTTACTAGCACATCAGACAATATTCCCACGGGTCGCTTTACCGAACGGTCAGCCATCAACACTCTCATGGATGTTGGTTTAGGAGCTCCCAAACCCAATTGTTTATAGACTGCTAGCGGCATCAGGTTGATGCTAGCACCAAGATCACACAAGGCTCTTCCGAAGTTGAGTTTCCCAATAGTACAGGGAACAGTAAACGCACCTGGATCTTCCTTTTTGTCTACTAACGATCTTGAGGAAATAGCACTGCAGTGATGGAGGTTGTCTTCCGGTTCAAAACTTACCGACCTCTTCTTTGTAATCAAGTCCTTCATGAACTTGGCATAACCGGGCATTTGTTCAAGCGCTTCCACCAATGGGATGTTTATTGATATTTGCTTGAGCATGGTCAGGAAATTCAGGAACTTACCATCTTCCGCTTTCTTCTTCAGGCGTTGTGGGAAAGGAGGTGGTGGTCGAGGCATCATAGTTGGAAGCTTTTCAGCTTCCTTGCTTTTATCCGCGGGCTTTGTAGTAGCCTCCTCAACCTCTTTGTCGTTGGCGTCATCACCCTCAACTTGAGTCTGAATTACCGGATGTGATTCCGGTAATATTTTGCCGCTTCTTGTAGTGATAGCCATACAGCTCGCATCGTTGCTCGGGTTTTGAATCGTGTCACTTGGCAAGGTACCTGTCTTCCTTTGGTTTAGAGATGCCGAGATTAAGCCCACTTGCTGCTCCAATTGCTTAATCGAGGTGGAATGCGCCTCCACTATTTGACTCATGGCCGATAACTCAGTCCTTATCTCCTTCACCCCAGAGTCAGTCGATTCTACCTTCAGCAGCATCTTCGCCATCATGTTCTCTAGCTTGGAAGTCCCTGCCTTGTTGCTAGCTTTGTCCCGATTACCAGGTGGTACATACAAGCCACCTCTATCGGTGTTATTCCTCCAGTTTCCCTGCTCGCGATCTCTGTAGCCAGCTTTTTCGTAGTAGTTGTCTTTCTGATAGGTCCGACCTTGGTTTCCTTGGCCATTGGCCTGGAAACCCCCCAAGTAATTCGCCTCCTCATCAGTTTCCAACTCGGCTGCTCTACCTTGGGAACCCACAGCTTTTACCTTCTCCATACCTCCTGAAAATAAGTGCTTTGTCAAGAGGTCCAACTGCGTTTTCAGATGCGCCATGTCTTGGTCGCGCTCCTCCTCTTTTCTGCGCTGCTCAGCTGACATACCAACTGCATAAGTGCTAGCTGCTACCTCTGTATCCCGTGTATGCCAGGCCCTGTTGGTTTTGGTGAGCCTGTCCAAAGTAGTTATGGCCTCAACAAAAGTGAGACCCATGAATGCACCACCTGCTGCGTTGTCCAACGTCGGCTTGGTAGCCGAATTCAGTGCCCTGTAGAACGTCTGCATCAAAAAGTTTTTGGTCAACTGATGGTTCGGGCATTGTGTCAGCTTTTTCTTGAACCGCAACCAAGTCTCATGTAACGCTTCGTGAGGTTGCTGTCTGAAATTGCTAATTTCATCCCTCAACTGTATCATCCTAGAGGGAGGAAAAAACCTTTCTAGGAAAGCTCCTTTCAACTCTCCCCAAGTTGTGATAGAGTCGGGGGTCAGCTCTGTCAACCACAACGCTGCCTCATCAGACAGAGACAACGGAAACAACCTAAGCCTGATTGCTGTCTGACTCACTCCAGGCAACTCGAACGACTTGCAGATGCCCACGAAATTCATCAGGTGCTGGTTTGGATCATCACGAGCGGCACCACGGAAAACTCCTCTCAAGTTCAACAGCTGGATCATCGTGCTAGTGATGTTGAACTTGGCTCCGGGCGCTAGCGGTGGAAGAGCAATGGCGCCCGTAGTGCCAACTCCATCCAAGTCGATATCCTCATCATTCAACATAACATCGTCCTGCAGACCACCAGCATTCAGATTTTGTTGGGCCTGCAGTTCTGCAGCGAGCCTTGCTGCCTCTTGTTGTGCAGCCATATTCCGCCTCAATGTTCTAGAAAGCTCGGGGTCGTAAGGTAATATTGATTCACCCGAGCGCCGGGTACTTGGCATGCACAACTTTGTACCCTGTCAAAAACAAAAACAACAAATAAACGTAAAAGCAGGAAAGTATGACTAAGAGTCAAATAAACACACCGGACTTAATAAACAACCGTATTCCCCTGCAACGGCGCCAAAATTTGATAACGCTCAAAGTACCACTCCAATTAAGAAGCGTAAGCGATCGTTGTCAAATATAGAACCCAACAAAGGTTGGGGTCGATCCCACAGAGAATATGGTGAAAGTTAAGTCTTTAGTGAATTAGTTGACTAATGGCCAATAGTTTCCGGTAAATAAAAGGGGGGTTTTGTGTGAACAATGTGTAAACAAAACGAACAATAATGTATGAGAAATAATCAGTAGGAGAATGAACTAGGGAAGTGTTCACCATGGCGTTGTAACAATGTCGATTCTAAGCTTAACCGGGTTCTTTCTTTATGTGTGTCACGATGTGATTGAATTAATGGTATCATCTAAACGTTTCTCAACCAAATAGAGAATTTACTTTTCAATTCTCTCGAACTTGAAAAGGTGTGCTTTTATTTCAATCCTAAACATCAAGTAGATTAATCTAGTTACAGCATTAATCATAAGACGAGAGTTGGTAGTCTCGAATCCTCGTAGTTAACCAAATTTCCCGGTTTTAATCTCTTTACTCAAGCAAATTAAACCTAGGCATGTTCTAATATTTGCAACCACTAGAAAACGTTAAATAATGAATGATTAACAACGTGACCACATATATATTGAACCCGACGCTACCCGGAATCTATAATGCTATGTTTGCCATGGCTCCCACAACCCTAGTTGTGGGAGTTTAGTTACTCATGCTATTAAGAGAAGAGAAGAAAGTCATATTCATAATAAAGAGAAAAGATTCTTACAATATATTGAAAACAAGCTTCAATAATCCAAGAACAAGAACCAAGATCCCAAGAACAATTCAAGAACACGATTTCAAGAAGTAGAAAACGTGTTTCTTGCTCTCCAAGTTTCGCTTAAATCTCTCCTAAAACTATTGGGAGAACTATTGTAAAAAAGCTTGACAAATAAAATAAACCTAACATAGGGTATTTATAGGAGTCTAGGAAACAAAGTCCCAAAAACGTTCGGATTCCGCGTAGCGGACTGCCTCAGGATGACGGTTTGGGTGACGGACCGTCACTGGCTTGACGGACTATCGCCGGAACCGTCACCACTAGGCAGTGGACTGCCTCAACTTGACGGTTGGGGTTGACGGACCATCACCCACTTGACGGACCGTCGCCTGAACCGTCACTTTTATCCAGAATGTCTTTTTGCTCGTTTTTCCTTCCGTTTCCATGTTTGTCTCCATTTCCTGAAAATCCAACATAAACACATCAAAAACGATGACGGTTGCTTGAAAACGTACGATTGTTCTTAGTTAAAAGGAGTCAAAAGTGCCGTAAAATGGCGGCACATCACCCACGCCAAAAAATCAACCTTTAGGCCAACTATTCCAAAACGAAACCTAAGGGCCGAAATCAAGTTCGGAAGCCTCGAGACCTGAACTAATGGTCCCTCTAGCCTAAACTCGACATTCTGGAGCTAAAAACACTGGCGGAATTTCTATTCGAGGCTGTCTTCTCTGAATGTTGACCAAAGTCAACCATACAAGCCCAACTAGCCTGAAAACACAGAACGAGAGAGAATTCCAAGCTAAAAAGCTCCTGGATCCCAACAAAAGGTCTAACTAGACCAAAGTCCACGCTTCAGAACTAACGGAACTATTGAAATTTGATTCCGAGCACGATTACCAAGAATGTTGACCGAAGTCAACAATTTCCAAAGTTAGGTTCTAAAAGTGGGAAACGACCATAAAGACCAGACAAACAGCTCGGGCACCAAACTATCGATCCCAACAAGTCATAAATGACTTGGGGCCGCTACAGGCAAGTTCTAATAGTATAAAGAATGCAAAAATACGAGAATGACCAGACGAGTCATTACATCATCCACTACTATAAAGGACTTTCGTCCTCGAAAGTCAAGAAAGAAGGAAGCATCAGAGACTTAACAACTGCAGATACAAAGCCCACACCACTCTCTTGGAAAACTCGGGTAGCCTCTTCGACCCGACGACACCCAATAGAATGGAACCAAAGAAAACAACCAAGCCTTAACTTTACTCTAGCCAAGCTAGATTCCAACCTTCAACTCCAAAAGGCCCGACAACCAAACTGAACCTTAAGGATCTCGAACGAAAAACTCCGACACAACACCAAAACCAAGAAGAACTAAGGCAATCAACAACCAAAACTCAAATCCTCGATACCCCAACCAAGTTCACCCAGAAAGTCACCAACCAAAACCTCTAACTCATGAACTCATAGATTCGCAAACTCTTTAGACTGAACTGAACCCTTTGCACCATAATCATGAAGCTTTACACAAGTCGAACACTCGAGGCACCCTCAAAACATCAACTGAACCACTGGAGATCCGTAGTTCCTGCTACACTCAACCTCGAACGAGGCCACCTTCATACTCAACTCTATCTAATACAAGCTCTAGTCTACTATTCTTTGTCATCTGGAATACCAACCCAAAACACATATTTGAAAATGATAGTAATATGCCCTGACTGACCATCGACCAACGGGCGAACACTTTTGCTAAGACCAACCTCGTTACCTGAACCCATATAAACCAACCATTAAAACTTGATTGAAGCTTGCATACCAGGGTTGGGAAAGGCATGTATGAATACCCTATGTCAGTGGAGAAACTTCCCAACTATCGAACAAAACCAACCTCGCTGAACGGTGCCAAGTTTGAATCAACTGAAAGCGAATAAACTAGGGCAACCTGCACAAAAGACCCAAACCAAAACCAAGACCTTGCAAGGAGTGTGGTAAGACTACCACGAAGTCTGTAGCCATCAACTAAGCTCCAAACACTAAGAAACACCGCTGCTACTCCGAGTACGCGAACACCATTCGGATTTAAAATCACCTTATTAGTCTCACCTCAGGAAGAAGTTCACCATGCCGCGAATATCAAGTCCAAACACCCTGTAGGCAAAGGAAGGGTGTCTGAAGTCCAAGGTCACCACCTAGCTATTGGCAAAGTCTTAACCTTCTAACTCACCCCTTTGGCTTGAAACAACTGCTCTACTGCATCTGCACACAAACCAATAACTCTGAAGCATACAACATACCAAACTCCTGACCCACACTGGCAGAGCCCAAGCAATACTGGAATTACCTACAATAGATGACCTCTCGGAGAACCAACCCATTCAAACCTCTAACTCTCAAAATCACCAAGGCAACCATCAATCTGCAGTACCATTAGAACCTAAAGTAGCCCTGCTAGTTTCAACCCGCACAACCTGATCACACATAATGTACCACCACTGATTCTTGAACTTATGCAACTGAACCTGTCCAACCAAGGTAGAAAGGACCTTATATCGATAAGAACACCACTGGGAGATGGAATGTACAGCCTAATCAACTGGTTAGCCAAGGACGGGATGCCCAAGGCCAACTACCACTCCGGAACTTAAATTAAAAAGCTAAGCTATCTGTAATCATTGCTTTTCGATCCAAAGATGCTGCAACCAAAGAGAACCTTCCACGAACCATCCGATGTAACCTTCTAGCCCACGATTTTGAAACCCAACTCTAATTGCCAATCAATGCCTCTGTCAAACCTCTGAATAGACCCATACACTGCCGATGAACTCTTAGAGGAACTGGAGCCAACTAAGCTCTGAATATACAATTTGCCCAATCTGTAGATGCTACTGAAACTTGGTCTCTTCCAAGAGTATAATGAGGAAACCACAGTCAATGCAACAAGCTCCCAAAGGTAATACTGGAAGAGGCCACTACCCTGGCCTCTCACTAGAAGGAAATCTGACCTCGAATCCATCAAAGGATAAGCCACTACAATATGTAGTCAGTCAAACTACATCACCCACACTAACCCAAGCAAACCCTCAGTCTTCACCTCAGTCAACTATTAAAATACATATGTACAAACAAGGAGTCATCTCCTCCCTTTTTCAACCAAATAGGACCCTTTCCAAAGATACAACCAACCTGACAGACTCCTTCTCAAATAAAACCTGGAGATATTCCCTTAGCTCCCACATCTATATTGGCAATACTTGATACGACAGAATGAGAGTAGGCCGAATGCCCAACCCAGCCAAAATACTATGGTCAACACTCAAACGCAATGCTATAGTCAAAACTCAACCACCATGCTACAATCAAAGCTCCATAAGAATACTACGATTAAAACTCGTCTCTCTGGGACTGAGAACAATGAAAACAACCCAACCAGACTAGAAATGGAAGAAAACCACGGGATCAACCCATTCACAAGCCAACTTCCAAAACCATCAAAGATAATGAGGATCAACTCTAACCCCTCGGGAAGAGCAAAACCATCCAGTAGCCGCTTGTATAACCAACACAAATCTCCTTAAGACAAAACAATAATCTCCGGCACATAAGCACCGGTATCACACCAAGCCAACAGAAGGACTCCTAGCAAATACTAGAGAATGCCCTAGGCAACAACCATCTAGGACCACTAGAAAAGAAAAACTCAAACCAACTCCAGAACCACAATGAAACTAGAAATAAAACCCACTAGGAAAGGAGGCTAACAAGACCTACCCACGAGTTACAACCTCGAGTAGTCACCTCTCAAGGACAAAACACCCCATCCACTACTAAAAGAATCAACCTACCGAGGAATTCAATGCATAAACACTACAACTTAAGTAGTAAAACAACTAAACAAGGAAAATAGGTAGGCATATAAGCAAATACACGAAAAAGGGAGAATCACAATGCGGACATTACCAGCACTAGCCGAAAGTAACACAAGCCGTACCTAAAGCAATGGTATTTAGAAACTCCACCTCTGTCCTATCAAGAGGGGCATCGTACTGACAGTGTCTATCTCTGGACTGAGTAGTCAAAGCTGAAGGCTCAACCATCCCTCACCGGGGAAAATCTCTAAAATAGTGACCAACCATTCCACAACTGTAACAACCCAAGAAAGCCCTGCTCTGACGCACGGTGCTTGTCGACTCTGAACGGACACCTGAACCACCTGACTGAAAGTTACCTCTAACTACCTGGGGACCACCCCTACAACTCTACACATTACTTATTACTTCATGGGGACCACCCCTAATACCTTGCGCTCCACCTCTAGCTGATGGCACTAGAACCCTGAAAGATGAAGCCTGTTGACCCTACTAACTGGAAGGTGGGGTCATAGGGCAATACCTAACAAAGTGCCCACGCTCACTGCACTGAAAACAAACTCCATTGAATAAATTCAGTTGGGAAGCCCTCCTTGAGCCTGACCGACCACCACGGCCTACACGCCCTGAATGCAAACCACGGGGACCCCGACCTGTACCATGTCTGCTCTGCTCAACATGCTCCATACAACCACCCTCTGGAACCTGTGGAATAACTGAAACTAGTCTGCTAGATAAGAAGTAATGGAATCAATCTCTGGTGGAGAATCCCCTACCTCGAGTCTGAGCATCCCAAAAACTGTCCTAACAGCGATGCTTCTTACTACTACCTCCATATGCCTCATGACACAAACCCTCAATAGCCCAAGCATGATTAACTACCTAAAGGAAGGTCGTCCCAACTGTAACCAGGTGCTCGGTCGCCAAATGGAGCGGTGAAATCAAACCTCCAACAAAGCTCTGAACCCTATTAAATTCTGTAGGCACGGTCCTAGCAGTACGCCTAACCATCTCATGAAATCTCGCCTCATACTCCAATACCGACATACAACCCTGCTGAAGAACTGGAAGTTCAACCCTAATTGAAGCACCACTTAAAGAATCGAGTAGTGCCTAATCCTAAGGTACTGAAACACCCACAGTAGAACTCAGAGTCTTAGCCATGGTTTCCTGAAGAGCTGGGGTAGCATGAAACCCTATCGGAGGCTGGGATAGACCCAAATCCCTAGCTGATGCGGTAAACTCTCACCCTGAAATCCTGGCACTGATGGAAGCACTAAAGCAATAGGCACAGAAGCCTCGACACCACCCGCTATCGCACTCATCTTAGGCATCTGAGAAGGAATGAAACAAATGAAGTTTAGGTCGATAAAGCCAAGACGCACGATAAGGAACCAAGAAGATGGAACTTTTCCTAATAATTCCCTGTAGCCTCCCGCAGATATGATACAAATGTCATCATACCGATCCATGAGACTCTACTTAGACACTTGCTCTTGTACCAATGACACCGAAGAACCTAGAGCTCTGATACCAAGTTGTCATGACCCAATTTATCTGGTCATGATGGCACCTACAACCCCCAGTAGGCGAATCAATTCCTGTAGCCCAGAACGGTTAGTAATGGGTCACTACCTAATCAATACGCATAATATAAGAAGAAATAAGTGGAAGTAGAAATAAGATAGAGACAACGCGGAAGCAACAACCTGAATATAAATACTTAAAGAAACTACACCAACCCCAAGACTTGGCATTGATAGTACATGAGCTTCTAATAGATTACAAGTGCTAGAAGTAACAAAATAATAAGTACAACTGTCTCCGAATATACATAGAGTAATAGTGCCAAAAGATGAGATGTGGCCAAGCCCCGGTCGCCAGACGCTCACCCTAGTCTCGAATATCCAAAATTTGCATGAGTCTTCACGTGATCAATGACGAAAGCTCGTACTAATATCTACACCAAAAATATGTAGAAGCATATTATGAGCACCAATTGCTAAGCAATGGGTACCCAGTAGGCATCATCGGCCGACTAAGTGCATATAAGGTATAAAAATAGTAAGAAGCAGATAGCAAAGAAGTAGTCACAGATACAATAGAGAAAGCACATGGAAACTAGCACGGATAAAAGTCAACAAGAATCACAAACAAGCTATGCTAGCCACAGAAGATATATATAACACAGGACACAGGTGAAGGAAAGAAGAACGCACCTGGGGTTCTTGCAACAACAATATATATAAGAGAGAGTTGAGAAAGTGGTGGTATACCGGTGACCTCAAGTACAGAAGAGAAAGAAGGAAAGCATGGAAACATAATCAAGCTAGACACAATATAACTAACGAAATCATGCTTAAACACCCAATCAGAATCAGATAGCAACCCCACAATTACAACCCTAGGATGGAATAAACTAAGCCACAAAGAAAACCAAAACCACTAATCAACACCATGAAAAAGGGTAGGATCCGCTAACCCATAAATACTCACAAGGCCACATAAATAGTGCCTTAATAATCTAGGGACCACTAGTCCATTAATAATCAAACGATCCAATAATTGAAGCCTCGACAGGCTAGAATCCACTAAACCACCAAGAATCGAAGGCCATAACAAGCTCTATAAGATGACAGGAATAATATAATATATCTACAGTCCCAATGGCCACCCATACAACCAAGGAATATAATCAAGTAAAAACAAATCCTCCGGTATCCCATACTACCGAAGCGTACACTGAGCACATAGCAAACAAGGGTGGAATCCAAATGAAATATGCATGATGGTGTGATATGACAGAACTAGTGTGATAGTAACCCGTATGTTACCCCCTCCGATACCTAAAAGGCCTAATAGAGGCAGGATCTATGGAAGGGATTCCCCTGAGTACCTCTACTCCACCATACCACCTACTCCGACACCCTAGGCCGTAGCTCTTGGTCCAGGAATGCCAGGGTCCATGAAGGTCTACTCGTAGACCACATACTAAGACCGTGAAATCTCAAAGTATAGCTCAACAATTGGCATCTCGTAGTACGTTCTTGGAATTAAACCAGGTCTAAAATAACAGTAGTAATCTCAAAACTAGTTAAAGGTTGCCTGAAGCGTATCCTAGTCTAAATCAGTAATCATGTCTCAAAATCCCTAAACAGGGTGCTCGACACGTATCCGGGTCTAAATCTATAGAAAATCATGTCTAGCGCTATGGCACAGCCGAGCCTAGTATCAATATGAAAACCAGCTGTGAAATCATCAAAATATCCTCTTTACTCTATGAGGTTTCATAAAATCAGTTCCAAATTGCCTTATTATAACTATTTTACCAAAAATAGGCCCTCGGGCATGCAAAGTTTAGAAAACCATTTATAGTAGGCCCGAAGCCAAATCAATAGTAAAACATGCAGAAAAACCCTTTGCATGAATAATATGCCCGCAAACAAAAGGTTAGCCCAATAGCTTACAAAATATTCCTACCGGCCCTGCACAAGCACAATCAGCTTTATAGTACAAATATCTAGCCTAAAGTAAAATCACGATGTCTTGGGCTCACAGACATTCCCAAAAATCCTACTGTCTATGGTCCAGAGGCATATACAAGACCACACGGGGCCACAAGGGTAAAATTACAACATTACAACTAATACTACAAACAATGCATGAAATAAATGGACAAAATAGGCGGACAAGGTCTGAGGGTACCAACCTAGAAAACCAACCCAAGGATGCTAATTAATGCAGTTATAGCCTATATACACAGAGTCTAGGTAGGAAAAACCATAACCTACCTGGCGTTCGACGACTAGCTACAAGACCAACGTCGTCCAAGCTCAAACTGCTCCGAGAAGGCCCAAATTGCAAACACACTATCAAAATAAAATTTTATGCGTCAATACGAAACCAACGATACCTTTAATTCTAGAAATATAATCGGGTCAAAATCTGGGTCACAAGCAGGCCCGTGGGACTCGGAACCCAAAGTCAGAAATGAAAAATACCACAGTGTTCCCCATATTCCTGGGAAAACATGCTCAAAATTTGAGCAAAAATAGACCAGCAACGGGACTCAAAACAACCCACATATGAAGAATTTAAAGAGGGAAATCAATGGAGGAAATCAGAATTTAAAGAGGTAACTTACCCGATTTAGAAGTCAACGAACGCTCAAGAATCGATAAAATATTATCCTCCAAGCTTAGGGAATTAACCAAGTTGAAAATGGTGACTTTGGATCTATCACAATGGAGGAAATTGAATTGGGTTGAGGGAGAAATGAGGGAGAAAAGAGAGAATGGGCAGCTTAAAAGCTGCCAGCCTAGGCGCAGGTGCAGCCCGGCAGGTGCCACAGCACTGGCACAGGCGCCACGGTGCTGGAACACTGAGGCAGGCGGGAACGCAGGGGCGAAGGTGCACGTGCAGCCTTGGCGGCGCCCTGGCTCCACACCAGCAGCCAACAACAACAACAACATGCCAAGACAAGATTTTTATGCAATGGGCCCCCGGGAATGCATCCAGGGTCCCGCGAAAAAAAAGAGCTGAGCTATTCAACTAGAAATGGCATTCTATATCCAATGAAATTGATGAAAATCCCATCGGAGGTCGATTTAATGAAAAGTGAGCCCCGCGCCCAAAATCAACCTTTAGGCCAATTATTCCAAAATGGAACCTTAGGGCCAAAATCAAGTTCGGAAGTCTCGAGACCCAAAAAATGGTCCCTATAGCCTAAACTCGACATTCTGGAACTAATAGCACTGACGGAAATTCCATCCAAGGCCGTCATCTCCAAATATTGACCGAAGTCAACTATACAAGCCCAACTGGCCTGAAAATACTGAACGAGAGAGAATTCCAAGCTGAAAAGCTCTCAGATCCCGACCAAAGGTCCAACTAGATCAAAGTCCACGCTCCAGAGCTAACAAAACTGTCAGAATTTGATTCCGAGCAAGATTACCAAGAATGTTGACCAAAGTCAATGATTTCCAAAGTTAAGGTTCTAAAACTGGGAAACAGCCATAAAGACCAAACAAACGGCCTGGGCACTAAACTACCAGTCCTAGCAAGTCATAAATGACTTAGAGCCGCTATAGTCACGCTCTAACAGTACAAAGAAGGTGAAAAAACAAGAATTACCGGAAGGGTCACTACACTAACGAAACTTTAACTTTGGTAGATTTTCCTCGGATGGACCTCCGAGAATGAGTTTAGGGTCCCACAACACAAAAAAGCTAATCTATTCGACTAAAAACAACATTTCAGACTTAATGAAATTGACGAATATCCCAACAGAGGTCGATAAAGTGAAAAGTGGGCCCCATGCCCAAAAACTAACTTTAGGCCAACTTTTCCAAAATGGAACCCCATGGCCTAAAATGAGTTTGGAAGCCTCAGGACCTGAACCAACGGTCCCCCTAGCTCAAAGCCAATATTTCGGAGCTAACAATGCTGTCAGAATTTTCATCCGAGGTCGTCTTCTCCGAGTGTTGATCAAAGTCAAACTTTCAAGTTCTACTGGCTAAAAAACACAAAAACCAACACAAAACCAAACCAAAAGCTCCCAGACCTTGACAAAGGGTCCATCCAGACAAAAATCCATGCTCCGGAGCTAACAAAATTGTCAGAATTTGATTCCGAGTACGTTTACCAAGAATGTTAACCAAAATCAATAATATCCTAAGTTAAGGCTCTAAAATAGGGAAACAACCAAAACGACCAAACGAACGGCCAGGGCACCAAACCACCGGTCTTAGCAAGCCATGAATGACTTAGGGACGCTATAGAAAAGCTCTAACAGTACAAAAAAAACATAAATACGAGAATGACTGTAAGGGTTATCACGTCATCCACTACTAAAAAGGACATTCATCCTCGAAAGTCAGGAACAAGGAAGTACCTAAAGGCTCAAACAACTGTGGATACTGAGCCCGCATCTCTCTCTCTCTGTCTCCCAGGTAGCCTCCTCAATTGGACGGTGCCTCTACTGAACCTTAACAACCAGAATCTCTCTATATCTCTGGCCAAAATAGCTACCGACTCCTCAACAAAGGCCAAACTCTCATCCAACTAAACCGAGTCCCACTGCAACATATGGGACTCATCTGGAACATACCATCGCAACATCGATACATGAAAAACTAGGTGCATAGCTGAAAATATGTGAGGCAAAGCTAACATATAGGCAACACTACCAACCCTCTGAAGAATCTCAAACGACCCAACATACCTGAGGCTAAGCTTGCCCCGCCTACTAAATCTCATCACCCTCTTCATGGGTGATACACGAAGAAATACCAAGTCACCAACACTGAACTCTAAGGCATGAAGTCTACAATCAACATAGCTCTTCTCCCTACTCTGAGCTACCCAAAGTCTGTCCTGAATCTTTCAGACTTGGTCTAAGGAATCATGAAGCAAATCTATACTCAACGGCCTAGACTCCAAACCATCAAATCCGTCAACCGGTAATCTGCAATGCCTACCATACAAAGCCTCAAAAGGTGCCATTCCAATACTCGAATGAAAACTATTATTAAAAGCAAACTCGACCAAAGGCACAAACTGATCCTAAGAACCTCCAAAGTCAAGAACACATGCCCAAAGCATGTCCTCCAGGACCGAATAGTCCTCTCTGACTGGCCATCTGTCTGAGGGTGGAATACGGTACTAAGTTGAACCTCTGTACCTAAATCTCGCTGAATAGCCCTCCAGAACTGAGATGTAAACTGAGTGCCGCGGTCTGAAATGATAAAAGCTGGGACCCCATGAAACCGGACAATCTTACAAAGGTAAATCTGAGCTAACATCTCTGCACTGTGAGTATTCTAAACTGACAAAAAATACGCTGACTTAGTCAGTCTATCAACAATTACCCAAATGGAGTCAAACCTTTGAGAAGTACATGGAAACCCAACTATGAAGTCCAAATTAATACCTTCCTACTTCCATTCATGAATGGGAAGTCACTGCATCAAACCACCAAGTCTCATATGCTCGAACTTCACCTGTTGACAGTTCAAGCACCGAGATACAAACTCCGCTACGTCTCGCTTCATACCACTTAACCAATGGAGCTATCTCAAATCCGTATACATCTTGGCTGTGTCAGGATGAATGGAGTACCTAGAACAATGTGCCTCATGGAGTATCAACTGAATCAAATCTCCAACTCTTGAAACACAAAAATGACTATCGAACTTCAGAATACTATCAGAACTCAAAGTAGCCTGGCTGGCCTCACCCCGAACCACCTGATCATGAAGGTCACACAACTGCTGATCCTCAAACTAATGGCTCCGAATCTGATCAACCAAGGTAGAATAAACCTCAACACTAGCGAGAACTCTGCTAGGATCCGATAAGTCAAGCCTAACCAAACGGTTAGCCAAAGACTGGATATCCAAGGCCAACGATTGCTCTGAAACTGAAAATAAATCTAGGCTACCCATACTCACTATCTTCCAACTCAAGGCATCCACTACCATATTTTCCTTCCCCGGATGATACATAATAGTGAAATCATAGTCCTTCAGTAACTCAATCCATCTCCTCTGCCTTGAGTTCAGCTCTCGCTGACTCGTGATGTATTAAAGACTATGTTGATCGGTGAATATCACAGAGTGATCCCCATATAAGTAGTGCCTCCAAATCTTGAGCACGAAAACTATCACCACCAACTCCAACTCATGAGTGGGGTAGTTGTGCTCATGAACCTTTAGCTGTCTCAATGCATATGCTATCACACGATCCCACTGCATCAACACATAACCAAGACCAACCCCAGAAGCATCATAATACACAGAGAAGCTCTTACCCTTAACTGGAAAGGTCAATACTAGAGCTGAAGTCAATAAGTCCATAAGCCTCTGAAATCTATCCTCGCACTGATTCGACCACTAAAATGGGACATCCTTCCTAGTCAGCATAGTCAAAGGTGATGCTATGGAAGAAAACCCCTCAACAAACCATCTGTAGTACTCTGCTAACCTAATAAAGCTGTGAACCTCAGTAGGAATAGTAGGTCTAGGCCAATCATGAATATCTGAAATCTTCCCCGGATCCACTCTAATCCTATCCTTAGACACTACGTGCCCAAGGAATGCAACAGACTCAAGCCAAAACTTGCACTTTGAGATCTTGGCATAAAGCCAATGATCTCTTAAAGTCTGAAGTACAATCCTAGAGTGCTGCTCATGATCGTCTCTACTCGGCGAGTATATCAGGATGTCGTTTATGAAAACTATTACAAATGAGTCCAAATACGGGTAAGCACCCTGTGTATCAAGTCCATAAATGCTGTGGGGGCATTAGTCAACCCAAAAGACATCAATAGGAACTCATAATGGCCATAACGTGTCTTGAATGCTATCTTAGAGATGTCATCCGCCCTAATCCTCAACTAGTGGTAGCCTGACCTCAGATCTATCTTCGAAAACACGGCTAAACTCTGAAGCCGATCAAATAAGTCATTTATGCATGGCATCGGATACCTATTCTTCACAGTCACCTTATTTAGCTGCCAATAATTAATAAACATCCGCATCAACCCATCTTTCTTCTTTACAAAATGAACAGGAGCACCCCAAGGCGATACACTCGGCCTAATGAAACCCTTAGCTAACAAGTCCTGGAGCTGCTCCTTAAGCTCTCTCAACTCAGCTGGAGACATATGGTAAGGAGAAATATAAATGGGCCTGGTGCCCGACTCTAACTCAATAGCAAAATCAATATCTCTCTCAAGTGGAGGGCCTGGCAGGTCGGTAGGGAACACATCTAGGAAATCTCTAACCACAGGAACTGACTCAGGGGAAGAAGGGTCGGCACTAACATCTCAGACATATGCTAGATAAGACAAATACCCATGGGAAATCAATTTCCTAGCTCGAAGACAAGAGATGATCCCAGACGGTGTGCGACTGACAAAACCCTGCCATATAACCAAGGATAAGCCGGGCACAACTATGGTAATGGTCTGGGCATAACAATCCAAAACCGCACGATGAGGGGATAACTAGTTCATGCCCAGAATCACATCAAAGTTTAACATATCAAGAATCATCAAATCACCCCAAGTCTCAATATCTCCAATAGAAATCATACAAGATCTCACAATATGATCCACTATGAAAGAATCTTCTGCTGGGGTCAAAACAGATATAGGCATAGATAACGGCTCACTAGCCAACCGCAAACTAGGCAAATAGTAGGCAAAAACATATGAGCAAGTAGATCCAGGATCAAATAAAGCAAAAGCTGGCTGTCGGCATATAAAAATCATACCTGTGATCACAGCATCCAAGGCCTCTGCCTCCGATCTCCCAAGGACCACATAAAACTGACGACGACTACCACCTGACTGATCTCTATCCCTACCACCTGTCTTGCCTCGCCGGGCACCACCCCTAGCCTAACCACCACCTCTGTTAGCCGATGGCTAAACTTCATGAATAGGCTAAGCCAGCTGAGCGGCTGGCTGAACTACCCTGTTGGGGAAATCTGTAGCATAATAACCAATGACCCCACACTCATAGCAATCCCCTGACGGCCTAAACTGTCAAGATGAACTAGCTGAACCTGTGTGTCCACCATGGCCTGCTGCCATAGAAGTTGTACCTTTCAAAGACTGACCACTATAGCTCTGCTGACTACTCTGACGCTGCTCAAACTGAGATGCACCAGATGACTGAAGTGAAGCCTTAATTGGTTGACTAGACTTACCCTGGGGCTGTTGTGGCTGATAACCTCGACCTCACTAGCCTGAACCTCTACCACTGTGACGGGAACCACTGTAGCTTATCTCTAGACCTCGGATAATGGTGATACAAGTCCTCCATAGTGTGGACATGATCCATAATAGCCTGGAAGGATCCCCCGCTAGAAATTAACACCTCAGCTGACTGTCTGAACTCTAGTCTCAAACCTCAAGTGAATCAGCGAACTATGTCAGGCTTGGTAGGGATACTCATGGCCCCAAATGGAGAAAGCTGATGAAAGTGAGTCTCGTACTTAGATACGGTCATAGAACCTTGCATAAGTCTAGTGAACTGCTCCCTACGATGCTCTCTGTCACTCTGTGGTAAGACCTTGGCCATAAAGGCCTCATTAAACTCTGACCAAGGTAACGGAGGTGACGAAAGATGGTCTGCAAGCAACCTGGGACCTCCACCATAACTTAGCTGGGCCCTTCAGCTGATAAGTAGTGTACCCAACATGGTGAGTTTCTAGTAAACCCAAATGGTATAGCATCTCCTAACAGGTAGTAATGAAATCAAGCGGATCCTGACTAGGTGTACCAGTAAATCTAGGCGGAGCTAATCTCAGAAATCTACCCATTGTCTTCTCCTCCATCTCTATCATAGCTGGGTGAGGAGCAAGAGGCTGTGTAACAGATGGAACTGGAAGAACCTCGGCACGGGGAGCCACAGTAGCAGGCTGCGCTCCTAAACTCTGAACACCTAGGGCTGCCCCCTGAGCGGATGTCTGTGCTACCTCAACAGGCTGATCCCCGATCATACCCAACAACTATAGAAGCAAACCCCGAACACCTAAAAACTGATCTAGGGCTGATGCTGGCACTGAAGCTGATACTAGAGCTGGCACTGGTGGTACCTAGGTTGTCCCTTGGTCCTCAGGCTGCTGCTCTGGAATAATCTTGGGCTCATACTCGGGCTCAACCACGACCCTAAGAGCTCTAACTGGTGCCGCTACTCGGGCATGTCCTCTAGCTCTACCTCTGGGACCTCCCCAGCCCCTAGCTAAAGTCAAGGATGCTGGAGTAATGGGCTTCTATCAGATAAGTACACGAAAGAATGATATAAATATGCAGAAGCAAGGGAAATACATAAATAAAAGGGATAATAGGAACATATATACATATACGGAAGGTAAATCAAACTCAAAATCTGGTATCATAGTATAAGAGCTGAAACTACATCAACAGAGTAAAAAGGATCCAAAATAATATATACATATGTCTCTGAATAGTAATAAAGTGCATAATACAAAAGATGAGATAAAAGCTAAGCCCTGCCGTCAAGAGCTCACCCTCAGCCTCGGATAGTCCAAAATATCAGCCCGCATGAGTCTCCAATGAATCAGCGGCGATGGCCCACACTAGGATCTGCACTAAAAATATGCAGAGTGTAGTATGAGCACCAATTGCTAAGCAATGGATACCCAGTAGGTACCATAGGCCGACTGGGTGCATATAAGATATAAAAGAAGTAATATAGCAGAAAAGAATCAAGTAGTCAAAGAAACAACGAATAAGTACACGAAAGCTAGAACAGAAGGAATACAAGGAGAAAACAATCATGCTTGGCTAGCTAATAGAAATACATATATCACAGGAACATGTGAAGGAAAGAAAGAACGCACGTGAAGTCTATGCAATAATAATATTTGAAAAGAGTTTAAAAAAGTAAGCGGTATACCGGTAACCTCAAGTAAAAAAAGGAAGAAAATAAGGAAATAACAAAAATCATGCTTGACAACAAGACTAAAACCTAGTCATGCTCGTAATACCACTTTTAAGCCAGGAATAATCAACTGATAGCCCAAGTATGACCATCAAGTGAACCAAATAAACATAATACAACTCTCAGTCTCCAGTTATCAAATATAACAATAATCAGGATCAATATCGCGATAAAATAACAATAAAAGTCTACCTACAGTCCCACGGGCGCCCATACACCCGAGGAACACATACAAGTAAAGACACACCCTCCGACATCCTATACTACCGGAGCGTACACTGATCAAACAACAAACAAGGGTGGATCCAAATATAATATGCATGATGTGATGTGATATGCTGAAACTAAATGATAGTAGTGTTGTATGTTACCCCTACCGGTGCCTAAAAGTACCAATAGAGGCAGGATCCATAGAAGGGATTCCCCCGAGTACCTCAACTCTACCGTACACCTCTTCTCCAGCACTCACAACACATGGCCCCTGGTCCGGACCAGAGGGTCCATGGAGGTCTATGCGGAGACCACATACTAAATCTCATAATCTCAATATAATCGTCCAGAATGTAGCCAGATCCAAATAAGTCACCAGATCTCAAAAATGCATGCCCGGGGTTCTACCCGAGTCTAAATCAGTGAATCAAGTCTCAAAAACTCCAACAAGGGTTCCTAGACATAATCGGGTCTAAAATAGTAGTAAATCAGGTCCGATGCTCGACTTTACCGAGTCTAATATCATCTTGAATCACTTATCAAGACATGCCTAGCACCATGGCTCAACTGGGTCTAGTATACGTATGAAAACAATGATGAAAATCATCCTTTTAACTCTCTTACCCCAAGAAGATCCATGAAAAATAGTCTCAAACCTTTTATAACCATTTTTACCAAAAATGGACCCTCGGGGCCATGCAAGGTTTAGAAAACCACCAATAGTAGGCGCAAAGCCAAAACCATAGTAAAACATGTGAAAAAACCTCTTTATATGCATGATAATAGCATGCTCAATCACAAACAGTATCCCAACGTCTCACAATCAACCTATCAGCCCTACACAGGCTCCAATCGCTCTATAACACATATAACCAGTATTATAGATGAATATTGATGTTCGAGACTCACGAACATTCCTAAATAACCCACCATTTATGGTTCAGAGTCAATTACAAGGCCATACAATACCACAAGGTGATATAAGCAACTACAACGAATTCTACAACCAAACAAGTGAAATAATATGGACATGAAAGAAAGGGCAAGGTCTGGGGTACCAAGCTAATAAACTCAACCCAAGGATGCTAATTAGTACAATTATATCCAATATATGAAAAGTCTACAAGATTTAAATCGTAACCTGCCTGTCGTCTGACGAGAAGCTGCTAGAACGATGATGTCCAAGCCCGAACTTCTCCGAGAAGCTCAAAAACAAAATCAAACTATCATAAATATAAACTACACATTACAACAAAACTAATGATACCCATAATGTTATAATTATATCCGAGTTGAAATTCGGGTCACAAATAGGCCTGTGGGTCCCACAACCTAAAGACAAATATGAAAAACACCACAATGTTCCTCATATTCCCGAGTGTTCATGCCCAAAAATTGAGCAGAAACGACCAAGAATGGGGCTCAAACAACCCCTAAAGCAAGTAATTCAAGAGGGAAAAGTTATGGGAATTTAACGAAAATTAACACAGGAACTTACCAATTTAGGAAGCTAAAAACGTCCACGGACCCGAAGTATATAATCCTCCAAGTTATAGGAGTGGACCAGGTGAATAATGGTGATTTTTGAGCTATTAACAATGGTGGAAATGAAGTTGGAAGAGGAGAATAAGTCTGGGGTCCCACGAACATAAACGAGCTGAGCCATTCGACTAAAAATGACATTACAGACTCAATGAAATTGACAAAAATCCCAACGGAGGTCGATAAAGTGAAAAGTGGCCCCACACCCAAAAATCAATTGTAAGCCAACTTTTCCAAAATGGAACCCATGGCCTAAAATGAGTCCAGAAGTTTCGGGACCTGAACCAAAGGTCCTCTTAGCCTAAAGTCGATATTTTGGAGCTAACGGTGCTGTCAGAATTTCCATCCGAGGTCGTCTTCTGCGAATATTGACCAAAGTCAAACTTTCAAGTTTAACTGGCTAAAAAACACAAAAACCAACACAAAACAAAATCGAAAGCTCCCAGACCCCGACCAAGGGTCCATCCAGACCAAAATCCATGCTTCGAAGCTAACGAAACTGTTGAAATTCGATTTTGAGCATATTTTCCAAGAATGTTGATCGAAGTCAATGATATCCTAAGTTAAGGCTGTAAAATAGGGAAACTGCCAAAATGACCAAACGAACGGCCAGGACACTGAACCACTGGTTCCAGCAAGCCATGATTGACTTGGAGCCACTACAGGAAAGCCTTAATAGTATTAGAAAAGTGTAAATGCAGGAATAACCAAAAGGATCATCACATCTAGTCTTCGTTGCTGCACAATGCAAATGGAAAATCTACCATTTGGATGTCAAATCTACATTTCTCAATGGATTGCTTGAAGAAGACATTTATGTTGAACAATCTGAAGGTTTTACAGTTGCAAGTGATGAAGAAAAGGTTTATAATCTTAAAAGAGCTCTCTATGGGCTTAAACAAGCTCCGAGAGCTTGGTATAGTAGGCTGAATACTAATTTTCTATCTCAAGACTTCAACAAAAGCCTAAATGAGCCTAGTATGTACTTCAAAAGGCAAACTGATAGGAAGTTGATTGTGATATCAGTTTATATTGATGATTTGATGATCACAAGTGAAAATTCTCTTGCGGTTCAAGAAGTTAAAAATGAAATGTTAAAACCTTCTGAGATGTCTGATCTAGGGGAGATGAATTTTTTCCTGGGAATGGAGATTTCTCAATCTTGTGAAGGAATTTTCTTGTCCCAAAAGAGGTATGCCTTGAATTTGTTAAAGAAGTTCAATCGTGACAAGTGCAAACTTGTTGCAACACCACTTGTTGTGAATGAAAAATTAATGAAGAATGATGATGAAGAGAGGGAATTTCCAAAACTTTATAGAAGTCTTATTGGAAGCCTATTGTATCTGACTGCTTCTAGGCCAGACGTAATGTTTGCTGCTAGTTTATTATCCCGATACATACAAAGTCCCAACACTAAGCATTTTGGAGCCACCAAAAGAGTGTTAAGGTAAATTAGAGGGATGATTGATTATGGAATTTGGT
Organism: Jaltomata sinuosa; assembly: GCA_003996215.1. Taxonomy (NCBI): domain Eukaryota; kingdom Viridiplantae; phylum Streptophyta; class Magnoliopsida; order Solanales; family Solanaceae; genus Jaltomata; species Jaltomata sinuosa. Next base: position 169,044 of record QJPP01003233.1, on the reverse strand, counting down.
ATAGAAGTATTGAGAATAGATCTCTTATTCGCTATTCAGATAGTGATTGGGGTGGATGTCTGGATGATTACAAAAGCACATCTGGTTACTCTTTTTCATTTGATTCGGGTATTTTTTCTTGGAGCACAAAGAAGAAAAATATTGTAGCTCAATCTTTCGTGGAAGTCGAGTATGTGGCTGCTGCATCTACTACAATCAAGGAATTTGGTTGAGAAAGATCTTGTTTGAATTGGATCTGTTGCCAAAAGAACCAACAATGATCTATTGGACAATAAATAAGCCATTACGATGGCTGAAAATCTGGTGCAACATGGAAGAATGAAGCATATCAACATCAAATTTCATGCTCTAAGAGATGCTGAGAAGAATGGTGAAGTTAAGCTGCTGCATTGTAGCAGTGAAGAACAACAAGCTGATATTCTAATCAAGGCTCTTCCCACCAACACGTTTGAGTTTCAAAGGATGTTGCAAGGAGTTTCAATAAAAAAATTTAAGGAGGAGTGTTAGGAAATTAAGATTTCTCTAGAAACTTCTAAATTATTGATATTTTTGTAGTAGATAAGCCTTTTGGGTTAAAATGAGTGGTGGTAGTGAGCCACATATGTACATAGTTTAGTGCGAAATATTTTGCTTGTTACGTGGTTTGTAATCCTCACACTTTATATATACTAAAAAACTGGTGTAATGAAATATCTAGATAGAAATAGAACTCAAAAACTTCAGCCTTCTCCTTCTTCATCTTCAAGATTTTTTTAGCAATTTACAACTGCATTTTCTTTATTGTTCCTCTCTGTAGCTTTGAAATCCTTGCTACTTTCCTTTCTCACAAAAACAAAGGCACAAAATTTTACGATTACTGATAATTATTAGTTAATTCAACTATGTATAGTAGTAATAATTTTCTCATATGTTTCGTTCAACAGTTAACATATGTTTCTCTGCAAAAATTCACATCAAACTCAAACAAACGGAGAATTCAAGTAACTTTCAAAAGCAGACTTTCTCATTACTGGCATAACAACCTGCAGAATTACATATAACATTAACAACACCAGAACACTATCCTCTACAATCTTCGATGCTAGAATTACACATATCCGTCAACTCAGAATTTAAACCAAAATCTTTAATGCCACCCATATCTTCTACCATCTTCTTCAAATGGTTTCTTTTCTTTCGAAAAGAATCTAATTCAACTTTGATTATGAATCATCATTGACACATGAGGTGAGAGTTTTTCATCGATATAATCCTAATAACCACAAGAGTTTGACCTAAGATGAGAACATTTATAGAATCGACGTCCACTATTCTCACGGATTGTAGTAATAAAAATTTTTGCCATCAATCCGCACTTATGTGTACGAGACTAAAATTGTTGAGGAGATAAAATATAAAAAAACTACGACATTTTTAGCAAAGAGGAAGATGCAGATCAAACTTATTAACCCAAGTAAGAAGAGGATGAAGATGAATTTAGGGGGTGGAATGTCGATGAAGAAATTGGGCATGTAAGGAATGTGGATAAATGTCATTGGATATATGGGTTAAGTCAACGGGACATGTCATTTTAATTGAGGAATCCGGTGGGTGGATCTTTTAATGGGGAGCCTCTACGTCATTAATGAATTATTTTTTTGAATTTAATTGGGGAGCCATTAAAATGAAGGGAAAAATAGAGCCCAACGATGAATGTCGGGGGTATAATAGAGCTAAGAGGTGAATGGAGGGTAGTTTTGTACCATTTCCAATAAGCGAGGGGTAAATTAGACCCTTTTTTGATTTATTTATCTGTTTTTGACTTAGCACAAAATTTAGAAAAGTAAAATAGTTTTTTGAATCTCATAGTTTTAAGCTAAAGATATGTAGAAAGTACCAAAATGTCATTTAATATTGTGGCTTTAAACATGTCATGTGAAAAGTTAAAAAACTAAAGAGTTACCTAAAAAGGAAAGAGACATTCTCTTTTGAACGAACTAAACAAAAGTAAAACAAACAAATTAAAACGAAGGGATTATGTCGTATTTGGAAAAATATAATATTTGGATAAGTTATATTATTTTTTATTATTTGATAATATCATAGACCAGTAATATGAAAATAAGCTATTATAAAAGAAATAAGATACGTGATAAAGTCGACATAAAAATGGTAAAGTAAAAGATAAAATAAAATTATTAAATAAGTAATAAATAAGAACAAAATGAAAAAAGGCAATGAAGAGATCTCGCCAGATCGTTTTATAAAATGACACTTTTTATCGTTACATACAACAAACTTGATAATACAATATAAAAAGGAAAAGGGGTTGAAAATACTCGTGAACTCTATGTAATAGGTCAATTTTACACTTTTTTATGTTTTTGACTCAAAAATGTCCTTGTTGTTAGTCAACTAGCTCAAAAATATCTTTCGACTAGCCAAATAGCTAAAATAAAAATACCCTTCATACTAACGATTAGTCCAAAATAAGAGAAAATGAGCCAATATTGCCCTTAAACTATTTGAAATGGGGCAGTTTTCCCCTCAATTTTAAGTTTAGGTTCTCTTAATTGTAAAGACTTGGGTAGAAATTTATGTTGGAGATTATGAGATTACTTTTACTTTGTTAAGTGATACTTCCCCCGTTCCACTTTATGTGACACCCTTTGACTCGGCATGGTGTTTAAGAAAAAAAGAAAGATTTTAAAACTTGTGGTCCAAAATAATCCTTGAACATTTGTGTGGTTGTAAATCATTTCATTAAAAGTAAAAAGAAAATTTCCAAGTAATTTTTTTTCTAATTATAGAAAGGTGATATTTTTTTTGGAACGGACTAAAAAAAAAGTGTTCTACATAAAATGGGACAGAGGGAGTAATTTTTATAAAAACGTCAATTTTATCAAAAGGGATTTTTCTCCCCCATGTTTTGGGGAAATTGTTAGTAAGAAGAGTATTTTTAATCTATTTGGAGGGTATTTTTGAGTGAATTGACTAACAACGAAGGTATTTTTGACCTAAAAATATAACAGAGGATAAAAAGTTGACTTATTTTGAATAGTTTAGACATATTTTTAGTCCTTTTTTTCTATAAAATTTTAAATAACAACAAAAAACAAATATTATATTTAATGTAATAATAAGATACAAGTTATGAGTGTAGTGCAGGTATTTTGACCAAATCATCCTTTTTGTATCAACTAAATTTTTATTACATTTTTATACTATCTCATTTAACCTTAAACATCCCTTAAGTTTAAATTGATCAAAAATATTCTCCAGCGAATATTTTTAGAAAAATTTACTTGGGTATATTTTTTAATAAATAATTATTATTTTTAGTGATACTTTTTATTTATTACCATTTATAGCAATACATAATAATACTATGATAAATTTGCACTATATAGTAAAAGTGAATTATGCATGTAATATAGATGTATTATAAGTGTTTTAAAATGTATTACGCTTGTTTAGTAAGAAATTGACACAATGTATTATAAGTGTATTAAAGTGTGTGATAAATGTATTATCTATGAATAAAACTTGTATTATATGTGTTTTATAAATTATTCTCTGCAATATGTATTAAAACTGTATTATAAATGTATTATAAGTGTCCAGTGAAAAAAAATGTTATTGCTATAGATGGTAAATATTTTCTTACTATAGCATATCTATGTAAGTTTTCCATCTTTTTGTCTACTAGTTTAGTATACGTGCGTTGCACGTGTGCATCACATCAAGCCGCCAATCAATATAGAACATATAAAAGAAGAATAAATTATTGAAAATCAACAATTAACTTTAAACAAAATATAATATTTTCTTCGATTTTAACAATTAGTGCACTACAACTTTTTTTCAATTTTTAACCCGAATAAGTTGACAACCACGATTATGTGCTAACAACAGATATATGAAAATGAATTTAATTGATAGTCAAAATTTTAAAATAAATAGCTGAAATTATTTTGAATATATGAAAACATAAGTAAGAAAGATAGCAAAGATCACAACTCTGAATTATGATGAAAATGGATAAAACTAAAGCAGATATTCACACGATTCTCACTTATTTAATTATTTTATCTGCTAAATTTCCTAAAGTAGTATTAAGGTAGCAAGTGGTCCACCAAAAAGGATTTTAGTCAAGAAGTACAATATTTGATCACTATTAGAATTTGCAGAATGGGATAGAATGCATGCTTGAGTTCTCCTTGAAAATATTTCTCACCAACAGTCTATATGAATACATAACTTGCCAGATGATTTTGGAAGAAAACATTAATTTAACACTGAATGAATATGATACTTGCAAGATAAATATCCATTCTCATCACAAAACTTGAAAACTAAAGGAGGTACTGAAAGCTAATCTAAATCAAACTAATAAAGCCACAAGCAACCTAAAAGATGACTTGGAGCTAGTACACCCCCATCAATAGCTACTGATTCTAGATGATATCACTGGAGTAACCAGTCATCAACCAGAAAAAAAACCTTGATTTGCAACATGCAAAAGCAAGCAGAACAACAAATTTGGCAAAATATATTTTGCAACATAAAAAAGGACGAATAACAATAGAACCTTATACTTACAAATGTGTCCATTGAATAGCCTGTCTTTGACTTCACAAGCACTTCTTTGACATTTTCCAATAAGAATCCGCCATGGAACCTCGTCTTCGCAATACCAGAAAGATCTCACCAGAGAGTGTTTATCCATAGGCATGGAGTTAAAGCTCAGACGGACCAGATCCTTGTTCCAAACAAGGTAGGTCTCCCAATTTCAGTTCTAAACTAATATATAAACATGTCCATCGAACATAAGGAATTTTATCATTCAGTGTCATCACACGCCAAAAGAAGAGGATGAGTGTAAATATGAGTTATGCAAAAAACGGGTATGTATCAAATAGAATTATCAACCACGGATAACATTCTTCGGATATACAAGTTGGATAAATTATTTTTTCCATTTACTCCCTATATAATTTTTATTGAATTACGAATAATCTTATATACAGATGTACCGAGGTCAATTTTAGCTATATAATTATATTGATATAGGAAGAAACCATGACTATCATGATTAAACTGTATCTAAATGTACCATATTTTACAAAGGTGAGATACATATACCGTGTACTGCAAAGTTGGTTAGGAAGAACATGTCAATTGTCATTAGAGATAGCCTCGGAAAGTTATTGAGTACTCTCTCCATCTTCGAGCTGCAGAAATCAAATCAAATTAGATTACGTGGATAATATGCATTAGCAAGTTCATTTAGGTTTGAAATTCTTACCTGTCTTCATGTAGTCTTTATGATCGGCCCCATAAGTTATCCCAATACGATTCAGTTTTCTCAGAATCTTTCTTCTTCATCATTCTGACTTTAGCTTGTTCCTGTAATAACTTACATGGTATACCAATTTTTCGTCTAATCATAATGCTACAACTATTAATATTCTCGTCATTCTGATTTTAGCAAAGCAAAGAGTTCTTACCAAGACTTTAGATTGTATAAGATTATATACAAAAAGAGAAAACATACTAAAAAATAGTAGTTACCACTATCTTCTTCAAATCCACAATAAGAAATAAAGAGATAAATTTTAAGGTAAAGAAAACCTGAAAAATTGATCCAAGTAAAAAAAGACTTTTTGAAGATAAGCAACTGGAACAAACGTAGCAATTACTATTACCTTTTTCAAATTCACAATATAAATAAAAAAAATTAACTATAAGATAAAAAAATAAAACTCGAAAGACAAACAATATTTCGCTTAATGAGAATAAACTTTTAAAAACAACATAACGTTAGTTCAAAAGATATATATATATATATATATATATATATAAAATACAAGCAATTTCAAATACTACTGCATGAGATACATTATAGCTAAAAATGATTTAGATTATCTTTTTGGTCTTGATAATCAGTTCTCTATGGATCAATTCAAGAATAAAAAATAATAATTAAAAGTTGGGTCCTTAACTGTAATGACTCTTCCGGTCATTTTCGCGTATACATTCTTTTTGTATTGTTAGAACTTTCCTGTAGCGGCCCCAAGTCATTTATGGCTTGCTGGGACCGGTGGTTCGATGCCCTGGCCGTTCGATTGGTCTTTATGACCAATTTTCTGTCTTAGGAGCCGAGTATCGAAATCGTGCGATGGTGATTTGCGATCGTATGACCTTAACCCTTGTCCCGTAGCAAAGGCTTGCGAGCCTAAAATTGAGAATTTTAGTTACATCACGCGTAATTGAAAATATTTTATTTAAGAGTTAAGGTGGTAAAAGGTTATATTTTTATTGTCTTCCTAAAATATTTTAAATATTTATGAAAAATACTTTTGTCACGATATAATTGTGTATTAGTATTTATTTTATAAGAATTTTATAAATTATTAATATTTTAACGGAGATAGTAAACTTTATTATGGTTAAAAATTATTATTATGATTTAGTAGGTTTTATTCGAAATGATTTTCTATATATTATGATATATTTGAAAAGTTGTATTTATTTTACCATGAACCTATGCAATACCCCAGTATATACATAATGAGATAAGGATAACTTTGGTGATGGCACCTCCACTTCCACGTGGAAGTGGAGGGATAGTGCAACCATTAAATGCAATACATGGGTGGCATAAGGGGTATTACTTATATCTATATAAATTAATTAGTTAGACAAATTATGTTAAATCTTACATGTCGGCAGCAGTTCCATCATTTACATATATGCTAAGGTGATCTTTTCCTTCGTTACTTCCATTAAACATTAGTTTAAAGGTCTAATATGACTTGATGCATATTCATATGCGTATGATTGGAGAAGTTTAGGAGAAAAATCATTTTGACAATTTATTCGATTACTGAAAGAAAATCAATTATCTACGTCAAGTTGTTCAAGCCTGAGTTCGAGTTTGATTTTATTTTAGAGCCTTTTTCGGAGAGGTTCGAGCTTGTCATCGGACGACAGGTAGGTTACGGTCTAAACTCCCTAGACTTAGCATATATCGGATAAAATTATACTAGCTGACATCCTTGGGTTGGATTATTAGGTTGGTACCACAGACCTTGACCACTTTATTTATGTCCGCCTACTTTTGTTCCTCCGATGCTTGTAGTACTTGCCGATACATTTTATTTACCCTTGTAGTCCTGTGAGGCCTTGTTGACTCTGGAACATAGGAGGTGGGTCATTGGGAATGTCTGCGAGTCCCAGACATAGAAATATCCTTCTAGGTTGGTTATGCTTGTTGAGTAGCTGTGGGCCTGTGCAGGGTCAATAGGTCGATTGTGAGCTGCTGGGTAGCTATTGTGTTTGACCATACTATTTTCATGCATATAAAGAGGTTTTATCCATGTTTTATTAGGGTTTTGGCTTCGGGCCTACTGACACTATTTTCTAATCCTTGCATGGCCCTAGGGGCTCGTTTTTGATGAAAATGAATTGGAAATGGTTTGATTTAACTTGTGAATATTCTTGGGTAAAAGAAGGTCAAATTATGATTTCTATCACCAGTTTTACTATTAACACTAGACTCGGCAGGGCCGGGGTGCTAGTTGAGTTTCTTATTAAATTGGGATGTTTTTTAACCTCGGTCGGACCGAGCACCTGAGATGACTTTCTACTGTTTAGACTTGGTTATGCCCGGGCACCCTTGAAGGGGTTTTTGAAGCATTTTCCCACTATTTTAGTCCTGGACAGGGTCTGGGCATGCATATTCGAGACTGGGTCTTTATCTTGAACCTAGACTTACTTCCGGAGGACCTGTTTTGGTACTAAGTTTTAGTATGGGGTCATGGACCTCATTGGACCTTACCGTCTGGGCCTAGGGCTTCGGGCTGCGTGTGCCGGAGGGAGGGTATACATCGGATTAGAGGTATACAGGCAGTGTCCTTCCATGGAACCTACCTGCTGGGCTCGATCGGCACCAGAAGTGGTACATACAGAGATACCATTTCACTTGAGATCTTCATGCATCATATCATTTATTGTTTGAGGCTCCACCCTTGTTTGCTGTTTGTTGATTGTACGCTCCGATAGTATGGGATGCCAGAGGGTTTGTTTTCACTTGTTTGTGTTCCTCGGTTGTATGGGTGGCAGGGGGACTGTAGGTAGATTCTTATTATTTACTTACGAAATTGTTCCCTATTACGGTTAAGTATGAAATTGGTTACTGCTAGGCTGTTAGTTTCTGGATTTGATATTGATATGGTTAGTTGAGTTTGATTCCCGCCTCCGAGCATGCCTATCATTACTCTTCCCCTCTTCCTCTTACACTTGAGGTTATCGATATACCGTCCATTTCATAAACTTATTATGTATATACTATTATTGCAAGGATTCCAGGTGCGTTGTTTCTTACTTTCACCTGTGCCTGTTATGTATATATTCTGCTTGCTGGCCTCGCATGTTGTTCTGTTGACTTACCTCTGGGCTAGTTCCTGTGTACCTTTTATTGATTTCTGTGACTACTTGCTTCTATTTTGTCCGTTACTAAGCTTTTATCTTATATGTTCCCAGTCGTCCTATGATACCTACTAGGTACCTTATGCTTCACATTTGGTGCTCACCCTACCCCCTGCATCTTTTGGTGCAGATCCTAGCGTGGACCATCACTGCTAGATCGTTGTGATTCATGCTCGGAGATCTTTTGGGGACTACTTCAGACAGAGGGTGAGCTATTGGCGACCAGAGCTTAGCTTTAGTTTATCTTTTGCTTTATGTACTCTATTACCATTCGGAGATATCTATATATATTGTTTTGGATCGTTTGTACTCCTTATATGTAGTTCTGGCTCTATACTATGATACCAGGTTTTGGAGTTTGGTTTAGTGTAATGACTCTTCCGGTCATTGTCGCGTGTATGCTTTCCTTGTACTGTTAGAGCTTTCCTATAGCGGCCCCAAGTCATTTATGGCTTGCTGGAACCGGTGGTTCGGTACCCTGGCCATTTGGTTGGTCTTTATGACCAATTTCCTGTCTTAGGAGCTGAGTATCGAAATCGTGCAATGGTAATTTGTGAACCTAAAATTGAAAATTTTATTAACACCGCGCGTAATTAAAAATATTTTATTTAAAAGTTGAATGTGGTAAAAAGATATATTTTTATTTCCTTCCTAAAATATTTTAAACGTTTATGAAAAATACTTTTGTTATGATATAATAGTGTATGTACTTATTTTATAAGAGTTTTATGAATTATTAATATTTTAACGGAGATAGTAAACTTAGTTATGTTAAAAATTATTATTATAAATAGTAGGCTTTAGTCGAAATAATTTTCTAATATTTATGGTATATTTAAAAAGCTATATATATGTTACCACAAACCTATGCAATATACGAGTACATACGTTTTGGGATAATATCATTTTTAATGTAGGCACCTCCCCTCCACGTGGAAGTTGGGGAAGTGTACAATAATTCATGTCTTAAAGTGGTGACATATTATACTAATTCAATCAATTAATTACCAAGTGATAAGATCTATATTTTAATATTTTAAAAAAAAGTGATGGCATAGTTCTACTTATGTCATTTATTATCCAAACACCTTTATGCCTCTTACATATATATAAATAGGTACATCCTTGGAACATATACTTCAGCATTTTTCCCCCTTTTAAACATTGAGAAATAACAGTAGCAAAGGTTCCTTGGCTTTTCCCTCTCTCTATGTATTCATACGATTGAAAAGGGTTTAAGAGGAAATATTTTGCCATTATAATTTAATTCTCAAAAGAATATCGATTATCTACGTCAAGATATTCAAGCCCGAGTTCGAGTTTGATTTTGGTTCGGAGCTTTTTCAGAGAGGTTCAAGCTTGTCATCGGACGACAGGTAGGTTATGGTTTAAACTACCTAGACTTAGCATATATCGGATAAAATTGTATTAGCCGACATCCTTGGGTTGGATTATTAGGTTGGTACCACAGACCTTGACTGCTTTATTCATGTCCGCCTACTTTTATTCCTTCGATGCTTGTAGTACTTGCCGATACATTTTATTTACTCTTTTCGTCCCGTGAGGCCTTGTTGACTCTGAAACATAGAAGGTGGGTTATTGGTAATGTACGCGAGTCTCGGACATAGAAATATCCTTCTAGGCTGGTTATGCTTGCTGAGTAGCGGTGGGCTTGTGCAGGATCGATAGGTTGATTGTGAGCTGCTGGGCAGCTATTGTGTTTGATCATACCATTTCCATGCATATAAAGAGGATTTATCCATGTTTTACTATAGTTTTGGCTTTGGGAGGACTGAAATTGTTTTCTAAACCTTGCATGGCCCCGGGGACCCATTTTTTGATAGGAAATGAACTGAAAATGGTTTGATTTAACTTATGAATCTTCTCGGGGTAAAAGAAGGTCAAATCATAATTTCTATCACCAGTTTTACTATTAACTCTAGACTCGGCAGGGCCGGGGTGGTAGTCGAGTTTCTTATTAAATTGGGATGATTTTAGTCTCGGTCGGACCAAGCATCTGAGATGACTTTCTACTATTTAGACCTGGTTATGCCCGGGCGCCCTTGGAGGGGCTTTTCTGAGATATTTTCCCACTACTTTAGTCCTGGACAGAGTCTGGGCATGCATATTCGAGACTGGGTCTCTTCTTGAACCTAGACTTGCTTCCGGATGACATGTCTTGATACTGAGTTTTAGTATGGGATTTGGGACCTCTATGGACCTTGTCATCTGGGCTTGGGGCTTTGGGCTGCGTGTGCCAGAGGGAGGGTATACGACAAAGTAGATGTATATGGGCAGTGTCCTTCCATGGAACCTACCTGCTGGGCCCGATCGGCACCAGAGGAGGTACATACACAGATACTGTCTCACTTGAGATCTTCATGCATCATATCATTCTTTGTTTGAGGCTCCACCCTTGTTTGCTGTTTGTTGATTGTACGCTCCAGTAGTATGAGATACCGGAGGGTTTGTTTTTACTTGTTTGTCTTCCTCAGTTGTATGGGTGGCCGGGGGACTGTAGGTAGACTCTTGTTATTCACTTGAGCTTAGCTTTAGTTTATCTTTTGTTTTATGTACTTTATTACCATTCGGAGACATCTTTATATATTATTTTGGATCGTTTATACTCCTTATATGTAGTTTTGGCTCTATACTATGATACCGGGTTTTAGGGTTTGGTTTAGCTTCCGCATATGTATATATATATTACTGTTATCTATTCTCTTCATCTTGTTCCCTTACTTTTGCTTATTAAACTGTTCTCATGCTTAATTGGTTGATAGTAGACCATTACTAACTGTTCCAGGCTACGAGAATTGGTTCGCCTACTGGGGGTTGTAGGTTCCATCATGACCGAGAAATTGGGTCGTGACATCTTGGTATCACAGCCTAGGTTCACCAGTGTTATCAGTATAGGAGCCAATGTCTAATAGAGTCTTGCGAATCGGGGTGGAGACGTCCATACTCAATTTTTGGGAGGCTACAATGACATCTTAGGAAATATGACTCTTTCATTACTTCTATATCATGCGTAGTACCCTTGAAGTTTTTGGAAATATCATTTGTTCTACTTCATTCTTCTGCAGATGGTTCGTACGAGAGCGTCGGCATCAGGCGGAGATGAGCCATCGGCTCCAGCTAGGGTTTGAGGACGCCCCCGAGCAGCGGCACCTGCTAGAGTTGAGATAGTGCCCGAATGGCATATGGATCTAGGGGCAGTTCAGATACCACCAGCTTCAGTACCAGCTCCATCACCCACTTCTGTGCCATCCTCAGCCCCAGCTTAGTCTTCAGATATTCAGGATTTACTATTATAGCTTTTGGGTATGATTGGTGAGCGGCCTTCTGAGGTAGTACAAACATCCGCTCAGGTGGCAGACCTGGGTGCACAGAGTTCAGGAGCGCAGCCTGCTACTACGGCTCCTCATGTGGAGATCATTCCGGTCTCATCAGTTGCACAGCCTCTTGCTCCTCGCCCAACTATGGCAGAGTCGGAACAGAAGGCGTTGGGTAGGTTTTTGAGATTAGCACCTCCGAGGTTTGCTGGTACTTCTAGACAGGACCCACATGACTTTATTACTACCTATGAGGAGATGTTGCATCATTTGGGTTTGTTGGAGACTCACAGAGTTGGTTATACTACATATCAGGTAGAGGGTCCAACTAAGTTATGGTGGAGGGAACAGGTTGCTTGCAGATCTTCTACATCGCCTCCTTTGACCTGGACTGAGTTTTAAGAGGCCTTTATGATCAAGTTCTTTCCTCAGAGTGATAGTGAGCATCGCAGGGAGCAGTTTACTCACCTTATGTAGGATTCTACGACAGTCTCGGAGTATGAGACCCATTTTCATCAACTAGCACCATTTGGAGCTATGATCATTCCTATCGAGGCAGATAGGATTCGCAGATTTGTATAGGGTTTGAGGCCAGAGATTAGGCAGGCAGCTGAGATATTGGTTGCCGGTGGTCAGTCATTTCAGGCTATTGCAGACTACGCCCGTACTGTGGAGGACTTATAGTGACATGATCAGGGGTCCAGAGATAAGAGGCCTCGACATCCAGGTGGCTACAGTGGTTCCAGATATGGTGGTAGAGGTTCAGGCCAGTGGGGCTGGGGTTATTAGCCATAACAGCACCAGGGTCAGTCTAGCCGACTTGTTCAGGCTTTCTTTCAGACTTTCGATAATACCCAGTTCGAGCAGGGTCAGAGCAGCCATCAGGTCAATAGCGATTAGTCTTCGTGGGGTACAACTTCTAGGGCATCAGGCCGTGGTGGCCATACAGGATCTGGTTGCTCATCGCGATCGAGTAGGCCGCCAGGGTCTTGTTTTACTTGTGGTGTGATTGGTCATTTTGCTAGAGATTACCCCCAGTAGGGTACAGTTCAGCCGGCCAAGCCTTTACGAGCAGTTCAGCCTTCAGCTAGAGGGGGTGGTCATCAGGGTAGAGGTGGTGCTCTGCGCGGCAGAGCAGGTGGTAGGGATGGCAGTCGGACAGGTGGAGGTCGTCGTTAGTTCTATGCGGTCTCGGGGAAACCGAAGGCAGAGGCCTCGGATGCTATTATTATAGGTCTAATTTCTTTAGGCCATCAGGCTGCTATGGTTTTATTTGATCCTGGATTCACGTGTTCATATGTGTCTGCCTATTTTCTGCCTTGTTTGGGGTTGGCTAGTGAGCCATTATCTGTTGCTGTTAATGTTTCGACCCCAGTAGGAGATTCTTTAGTAGTGGATCAGATTGTGAGATCCTGTGTGATATCTGTTTGTGATTTGGAGACTTGGGGTGATTTGATGATACTCGATATGTTAGATTTTGATGTGATACTGGGCATGGACTGGTTATCCCCTCACCATGCAGTTTTGGAATGTTATGCTAAGATCGTTCCCATAGTGGTGCTCGGTGTATCCCCGGTCGTGTGATAGGGTTCTGTTGGCCGCGCACCATCTGGGATCATCTCTTGTCTTTGAGATAGGAAGTTGATTTCCCATGGGTGTTTAGCTTATCTAGCATATGTTTGAGATGCTAGTGCTAACCCTTCTTCCCCTGAGTCAGTTTTTGTGGTTAGAGACTTCCTAGATGTGTTTACTACTAACCTGCCAGGCCTTCCACTTGAGAGAGATATTGATTTTGCTATTGAGTTAGAGCCGGGCACCAGGCCCATTTCTATTTCTCCTTACCGTATAGATCCTGCTGAGTTGAGGGAGATTAAGGAGCAGCTCCAGGATCAGTTAGCTAAGGGGTTTATTAAACCGAGTGTGTTACCTTGGGGTGCTCATTTTCTATTTGTGAAGAAGAAGGATGGGTCGATGCGGATGTGTATTGATTATCGATACCTGAATAGGGTGACAGTGAAGAATAGGTATCCGATGCCAAGGATTGATGACTTGTTTGATCAGCTTCTGGGTTCAGTCGTGTTTTCGAAGATTGATTTGAGGTTCGGCTACCATCAGTTGAGTATTAGGGCGGAGGACATCCCTAAGACAGCATTTAGGACACGTTATGGCCATTATGAGTTCCTGGTGATGTCTTTTGGGTTGACTAATGCCCCCGCAACCTTTATGAACTTGATGCACAGGGTTCTTGGCCCGTATTTGGACTCATTTCTGATAGATTTTATAGATGACATCTTGGTATACTCGCAGAGTAGAGATGACCATGAGCAGCACTTGAGGACTATACTCCAGACTTTGAGAGACATCGGCTTTATGCCAAGTTCTCAAAGTACGAGTTTTGGCTTGAGGCAGTTGCATTCCTAGGGCACGTGGTGTCTAAGAATGGGATTAGGGTTGATCCGGAAAAGATTTCAGCGGCTTGTGATTGGCCTAGACCTACTACTGTACTGAGGTTCGCAGCTTTATTGGGTTAGCAGGTTACTACAGATGCTTGGTTCAGGGATTTTCTTCCATAGCAACACCTTTGACTATGCTGACTAGGAAAGATGTCCCATTTCAGTGGTCGGATCAGTGTGAGGATAACTTTCAGATGCTTAAGGCCTTATTGACTTTAGCTCCAGTTTTGACTTTGCCGGTTGAGGGTCAGAGCTTCTTCATGTATTCTAATGCTTTCGGGGTTGGTCTTGGTTGTGTGTTGATGCAGCAGGGTCGAGTGATAGCATATGCGTCGAGGCAGCTGAGGGTTCACGAGCGCAACTACCCCACCCATGACTTGGAGTTAGCGGCAGTAGTTTTCGCGCTCAAGATCTGGAGGTATTACCTATATGGAGTTCACTGTAAGATCTTCACTGATCACCGTAGTCTTCATTATATCATGAGTTGATGAGAGCTAAACTCGAGGTAGAGGAGATGGGTCGAGCTACTGAAGGACTACGACTTCACTATTTTGTAACATTTGGGCAAGGCAAACGTTGTAGCGGATGCCTTGAGCCAGAAGGCGGTGAGTATGGGTAGCCTAGCTTCTCTTTATGTTTCAGAGCGACCATTGGCCTTGGACATCCAGTCCTTGGCTAACCATTTGGTTAGGCTTGACTTGTCGAATCCTAGTAGAGTTCTTGCCTGTGTTGAGGTTCGTTCCACTCTAGTTGATCAGATTCAGAGTTGATAGTTTGAGGATTAGGGTTTGTGTGACCTTAGTGATCATGTAGTTTAGGGTGAGGCCAGCCGGGCTACTTTGGGTTTTGATGGTATTCTGAGATTCGATGGTCGACTTTGTGTTCCGAGGGTTGGTGACTTGATTGAGTTGATACTTCGCGAGGCCCATTATTCCAGATATTCCATTCATCCGGGCACTGTGAAGATGTATAGAGATTTAAGGCAGCTTTACTGGTGGAGTGGTATGAAGCGGGATGTGGTAGAGTTTGTATCTCGGTGCTTGAACTGTCAGCAGGTTAAGTTCGAGCACATGAGACCGGGTGGTTTGATGCAGCAACTTCCCATTCCTGAGTGGAAGTGGGAAGGTATTACTATGGACTTCGTTGTTGGTTTACCTCGTACTTCTCATGGGTTTGATTCCATTTGGGTGATCGTAGAAATGCCGGTTCAGACTTCTTACGGGGCAGAGAAGCTAGCTCAGATCTACATTCGTGAGATTGTTCGGTTGCACGGGGTCCCAGCTTCTATCATTTCAGACCACGACACTCAGTTCATATCTCAGTTTTGGAGAGTTATACAGAGAGATTTGGGTACAGAGGTTCAGCTTAGTACTGCTTTCTACCCTCAGACAGATGGCCAGTCCAAGAGGACTATTCAGGTCCTGGAGGACATGCTTCGGGATTGTGTTCTTGACTTTGGAGGTTCATGGGATTAGTTTGTGCCATTGGCCGAGTTTGCGTATAATAATAGCTTTCATTCGAGCATTGGTATGGTACCTTTCAAGGCCTTGTATGGTAGGCGTTGCAGATCGCCGGTTGGTTGGTTTGATGGTTTCGAGTCTAGGCCACAGAGTACAAATTTTCTTTGAGATTCCTTAGACCAAGTTCGAGGGATTCAGGACAGACTTCGGGCATCTCAGAGCAGGCAGAAGAGCTACGCTGATTGTAGACTTCGTGCCTTAGAGTTCAGTGTTAGTGATTTGGTCTTCCTTCGAGTATCGCCCGTGAAGGGCATGATGAGGTTTGGTCGGCGGGGAAAGCTTAGCCCCAGGTTTATTGGGTCATTTGAGATTCTATAGAGTGTTGGTAATGTTGCCTACATGTTATCTTTGCCTCCGATGTTTACAGCTGTTCACCCAGTTTCTCATGTCTCGATGTTGCGCCAGTATTTGCCGGATGAGTCTCACATGTTGCATTGGGATTCAGTTCAGTTGGATGAGAGCTTGTCATTTGTTGAGGAATCGATAGCTATTCTGGCCAGAGATATCAGGAGTTTGAGATCTAGAGAGATTCCGGTTGTTAAGGTTCAGTGGAGGCACCGTTCTGTTGAGGAGGCTATCTGGGAGACCAAGAGAGATATACGAGCTCAATATCCACAGTTGTTTGAGCCTTCAGGTACTTCCTTGCCCTTGACTTTCGAGAGCGAAAGTCCTTTTTAGTAGTGGATGATATAATGACTCTTCCGGTCATTTTTGTGTGTACGCTTTCCTTGTACTGTTAGAGCTTTCCTATAGTAGTCCCAAGTCCTTTATGGCTTACTTGGACCGGTGGTTCGGTACCTTGGCCATTTGGTTGGTCTTTATGACCAATTTTCTGTCTTAGGAGCTGAGTATCGAAATCGTGCAATGGTAATTTGCGAACCTAATATTTAGAATTTTACTAACACCGCGCGTAATTGAAAATATTTTATTCAAAAGTTGAATGTGGTAAAAAGATATATTTTTATTTCCTTCCTAAAATATTTTAAATGTTTATGAAAAGTACTTTTGTTATGATATAATTGTGTATGTACTTATTTTATAAGAGTTTTATAAATTATTAATATTTTAACGGAGATAGTAAACTTAGTTATGTTGAAATTTTTTATTATAGATAGTAGGCTTTACTCGAAATAATTTTCTAATATTTATGGTATATTTAAAAAGCTATATATATATTACCACGAACCTAAACAATATCCGAGTACATACGTTTTGGGATAATATCATTTTGGATGTAGACACCTCCCCTCCACGTGGAAGTTGGGGAAGTGTACAATAATTCATGTCTTAAAGTGGTGACATATTGTACTAATTCAATCAATTAATTACCAAGTGATAAGATCTATATTTTAATATTTTTTTAAAAAAGTGATGACATAGTTCTACTTATGTCATTTATTATCCAAACACCTTTATGCCTCTTACATATATATAAATAGGTAGATCCTTGGCACATATAATTCAGCATTTTTTCCCCTTTTAAACGTTGAGAAATAACAGTAGCAAAGATTCCTTGGCTTTTCCCTCTCTCTATATATTCATACGATTGAAAAGGGTTTAAGAGGAAGTATTTTTCCATTATAATTTGATTCTCGAAAGAATATCGATTATCTACGTCAAGTTATTCAAGCCCGAGTTCGAGTTTGATTTCGGTTCAGAGCTTTTTCAGAGAGGTTCAAGCTTGCCATCGGACGACAGGTAGGTTATAGTTTAAACTCCCTAGACTTAGCATATATTGGATAAAATTGTACTAGCTGACATCCTTGGGTTGGATTATTAGGTTGGTACCACATACCTTGACCACTTTATTCATGTCCGCCTACTTTTGTTCCTCCGATGCTTGTAGTACTTGCCAATACGTTTTATTTATCCTTGTGGTCCTATGAGGCCTTGTTTACTTTGGAACATAGAAGGTGGGTTATTGGGAATATCCGCGAGTCCCGGACATAGAAATATCCTTCTAGGCTGGTTATGTTGCTGAGTAGTTGTGGGTGTGTGCAGGGTCGATAGATTGATTGTGAGCTACTGAGCAACTATTGTGTTTGATCATACCATTTCTATGCATATAAAGAGGATTTATCCATGTTTTACTACAGTTTTGGCTTTGGGCTGATTAGAATTTTTTTCTAAACCTTGCATGGCCCCGGGGACCCGTTTTCGATAGAAAATGAACTGAAAATGGTTTGATTTAACTTATGAATCTTCTCGGGGTAAAAGAAGGTAAAATCATGATTTCTATCACCAGTTTTAGTATTAACGCTAGACTCGGCAGGGCCGGGGTGGTAGTCGAGTTTCTTATTAAATTGGGATGATTTTAGTCTCAGTCGGACCGAGCATCTAAGATGACTTTCTACTGTTTAGACTCGGTTACACCTGGGAACCTTTGGAGGGTCTTTTTTGAGATATTTTCCCACTACTTTAGTCCTGGACAGGGTCTGGGCATGCATATTCGAGACTGGGTCTCTATCTTGAACCCGGACTTGCTTCCGGATGACATGTCTTGATACTGAGTTTTAGTATGGGGTCTGGGACCTCCATGGACCTTGCCATCCGGGCCTGGGGATTTGGGCTGCATGTGTTGGAGGGAGGGTATATGGCGGAGGAGAGGTATACATGCAGTGTTCTTCCATGGAACCTACCTACTGGGCTCGATCGGCACCGGAGGAGGTACACACAGAGATACCATCTCACTTGAGATCTTCATGCATCATATCATTCATTGTTTGACGCTCCACCCTTGTTTGCTGTTTGTTGATTGTACGCTCCAGTAGTATGGGATATCAGAGGGTTTTTTTCACTTGTTTGTGTTCCTCGGTTGTTTGGCCGGCCGGGGGACTGTAAGTAGACTCTTGTTATTTACTTACGAAATTGTTCCCTATTATGGTTAAGTATGAAATTGGTTACTGCTATAGTTTTGGATTTGAAATTGATATGATTAGTTGAGTTTGATTCCTGTCTCCGAACATGCCTATCATTACTCTTTCCCTTTTTCTCTTACACTTAAGGTTACCGGTATACCGTCCATTTTGTAAACTTATTACGTATATACTGTTATTGCAAGGATCGCAGGTGCATTTGTTCTTACTTTCACCTGTGCCTGTTGTGTATATATTCTTCTTGCTGGCCTCGCATGTTGTTATGTTGACTTCCCTTTGCGCTAGTTCCTGTACGCCTTTTTTGATTTCTATGACTACTTGCTTCTATTATGTGTGTTACTATGCTTTTATCTTATATGTGTCCAGTCGGCCTATGATACCTACTGGGTACCTTATACTTCGCATTTGGTGCTCACCCTACCCCCTGCATCTTTTAGTGCAAATCCTAGTGTAGGCCATCGCCGCTAGATCATTGTAATTCGTGCTCAGAGATCTTTTGGGGAATACTTCAGACTGAGGGTGAGCTCTTAGCTACCAGAGCTTAGCCTTAGTTTATCTTTGGCTTTATGTACTCTATTACCATTCGGAGACATCTGTATATATTGTTTTTGATCGTTTGTGCTCCTTATATGTAGTTCTGACTCTATACTATGATACCAGGTTTTGGTGTTTGGTTTAGCTTCCGCATTTGTATATATATATTCCTGTTATCTATTCTCTTCATCTTGTTCCCTTACTTTTTCTTATTAAACTGTTCTCCTGCTTAATTGGTTGATAGTAGTCCATTACTAACTATTCTGGGCTATGGGGATTGGTTCGCCTACTGGGGGGTTGTAGGTGCCATCATGACCGAGAAATTGGGTCATGACATTTAGATTCCGCATATGTATATATATATTCCTGTTATCTATTATCTTCATCTTGTTCCCTTACTTTTGCTTATTAAATTGTTCTTCCGCTTATTTGTTGGATAGTAGCCCATTACTAATTGTTCTGAGATACGGGGATTGGTTCACCTATTGGGGGTATTGTAGGTGCATCATGATCGAGAAATCGGGTCGTGATAGCTTGGTATCAGAGCCTAGGTTCACCGGTGTCATCGATATAGGAGTCAATGTCTAGTAGAGCCCTGCGGACTGAGGCGAAGACGTCCATACTCAATCTTTGGGAGTCTATAGTGACATCTTAGGAAATACAACTCTTTCATTGTTTCCGTATCATGTGTAGGACCCTTGAAGTTTTTGGAAATCTCATTTGTTCTACTTCATTCTTCCGCAGATGGTTTGTACGAGAGCGTCGGCATCAGGCAGAGATGAGCCACTGACTCCAGCTAGGGGTCGAGGATGCCCCCGAGCAGTGGTACCTGCTAGGGCTGCTAGAGTTGAGATAGAGCCTGAGCAGCATGTGATCAGGGGGCAGCCCAGGTACCACCAGCTCCAGTGCCAACCTCAACCTCGGCTCAGTCTTCAGATATTCGAGATTTACCATTACAGCTTTTGGGTATGATTGGAGAGCGGCCTTCTGAGGTAGCACAGACATCAGCTCAGGGGGAATCCCTGGGGGCACAGAGTTCAGGAGCGTAGCCTGCTACTACGGCTCCCCGTGTGGAGGTCATTCTGGTTCCATCGGTTGCACATTCTTTGCTCCTCGCCCATTTATGATAGAGTCGGAGCAGAAGGCGTTGGGTAGGTTTTTGAGATTATCACCTTCGAGGTTTGCTGGTACTTCTAGACAAGACCCACATGACTTTATTACTACTTGGGAGGAGATGTTGCATCATTTGTGTTTGTTAGAGACTCACGGGGTTGGTTATACTACCTATCAGCTGGAGGGCCCAGCGAAGTTATGGTAGAGGACCCAGGTTGCTTGCAGACCACCATCATCACCTCCTTTGACTTGGTCTGAGTTTTATGAGGCCTTTATGGCCAAGTTCCTGCCTCAGAGTGATCGTAAGCATCGCAGGAAGCAGGTTACTCGCCTTAGGATTCTACGACTGTCTCGGAGTATGAGACCCGTTTGCACCAGCTAGCACCATTTTGAGCTATGATCATTCCTATTGAGGCAGATAAGATTCAAAGATTTGTATGGGGTTTGAGGCTAGAGATTAGGCAGCTAGCTGAGATATTGGTTGCCGGTGGTCTGTCATTTCAGGCTATCGCAGACTATGCTCGTACTGTGGAGGACTTACAGCGACATGATCAGGGGTCCAGAGATAAGAGGCCTCGATATCAGGGTGGCTACAGTGGTTCCAGATATGGTAGTAGAGGTTCAGGCCAGTGGGGCCATAGTTATCAGCCACAACAGCACCAGGGTCAGTCCAGTCGACCGGTTCAGGCTTTCTTTCAAACCTACGGTAGTACCCAGTTCGAGCAAGGTCAGAGAAGCCATAAGGCTATAGCGATCAGTCTTCGAGGGGTACAACTTTTAGGGCATCAAGACATGGTGGCCATATAGGACCTGCTAGTTCATCCCGACCGAGTAGGCCGCCAGGGGCTTGTTTTACTTGTGGTGTGATTGGTCATTTTGCTAGAGATTTCCCCCAGCAGGGTACAATTCAGACGGTCGAGCCTCTATGAGCAGTTCAGCCTCTGGCTAGAGGGAGTGATCGTCAGGGTAGAGGTGGTTCTCCGCGTGGCAGAGCAGGTGGTAGGGATGGCGGTCGGGCAGGTGGAGGTCATCGTCAGTTCTATGCGGTCCCGGGGAGATCGGAGGCAGAGGCCTCAGATGCTGTGATCACATGTATGATTTCTGTATGCCATCAGTCTGCTATGGCTTTATTTGATCCTGAATCCACTTGTTCATATGTGTTTGCCTACTTTCTGCCTTGTTTGGGGTTGGCTAGTGAGCCATTATTTATTGTTGTTTCGGTTTTTCTGATATTTGGTAGTGATTTGGAGACTTGGGGTGATTTGATGATACTCAATATGTTCAATTTTTATGTGATACTTGGCATGGACTGGTTATTCCCTCACTGTACAATTTTGAATTGTTATGCTAAGACTGTTACCATAGTCATGCCCGGTGTATCCCCAGTTGTGTGGCAGGGTTCTGTTAGCCATGCACTGTCTGGGATCATCTCTTGTCTTCGAGCTAGGAAGTTGATTTCCCATGAGTGTTTAGCTTATCTAGCATGTGTCCGAGATGCTAGTGCCGACCCTTCTTCCCCTGAGTCAGTTCCTTTGGTTAGAGACTTCCTAGATGTGTTTCCTACTGACCTGCCAGGCCTTCCACCAGAGAGAGATATTGATTTTGCTATTGAGTTAGAGCCGGGCACCAGGCCCATTTCTATTTCTCCTTACCGTATGGCTCCTGCTGAGTTGAGGGAGCTTAAGGAGCAGCTCCAGGATCTGTTAGCTAAGGGGTTTATTAGACAGTGTGTGTCGCCTTGGGGTGCTCCTGTTCTCTTCGTGAATAAGAAGGATGGGTCGATGCGAATGTGTATTGATTATCGGCAGCTGAATAGGGTGACAGTGAAGAATAGGTATCCGATGCCGAGGATTGATGACTTGTTTGATCAGCTTCAGGGTTCAGCCGTGTTTTCGAAGATTGATTTGAGGTCCGACAATCATCAGTTGAGGATTATGGCGGAGGACATCCCTTAGACAGCATTCAGGACACGTTATGGCCATTATGAGTTCCTAGTAATGTCTTTTGGGTTGACTAATGCCCCCGCAGCCTTTATGAACTTGATGCACAGGGTGCTTGGCCCGTATTTGGACACATTGGTGATAGTTTTCATAGATGACATCTAGGTATACTCGCAGAGTAGGGATGAGCATAAGCAGCACGACTATACTCCAGACTTTGAGAGATCATCGGCTTTATGCAAAGTTCTCAAAGTGCGAGTTTTGGCTTGAGTCAGTTGCATTCCTAGGGCACGTGGTGTCTAAGGATGGGATTAGAGTTGATCCGAGAAAGATTTCAGCAGTTTGTGATTGGCCTTGACCTACTACTGTTACTGAGGTCCGTAGCTTTATTGGGTTAGCAGGTTACTGCAGACGCTTTGTTCAGGGATTTTCTTCCATAGCAACACCCTTGACTATGCTGACTAGGAAGGATGTCCCATTTCAGTGGTCGGATCAGTGTGAGGATAACTTTCAGATGCTTAAGGCCTTATTGACTTTAGCTCTAGTTTTGACTTTGCCGGTTGAGGGTCAGAGCTTCTCCGTGTATTGTGATGTTTCCGGGGTTGGTCTTGGTTGTGTATTGATGCAACAGGGTCGAGTGATAGCATATGCGTCGAGGCAGCTGAAGGTTCATGAGCGCAACTACCCTACCCATGACTTGGAGTTGGCGGCAGTAGTTTTCGCGCTCAAGATCTGGAGGCATTACCTATATGGAGTTCAGTGGGAGATCTTCACTGATCACCATAGTCTTCAGTATATCACGAGTCAGCGAGAGCTAAAATCGAGGCAGAGGAGATGGGTCGAGCTACTGAAGGACTATGACTTCACTATTCTATATCATTCGGGCAAGGCAAACGTGGTAGCGGATGCCTTGAGCCGAAAGGCGGTGAGTATGGGAAGCCTAGCTTCACTTTCAGTTTCTGAGAGACCGTTGGTCTTGGACATCCAGTCCTTGGCTAACCGTTTGGTTAGGCTTGACTTATCGGATCCTAGCAGAGTTCTCGCCAGTGTCAAGTTTTGTTCTACTTTGATTGATCAGATTCAGAGCTGTCAGTTTGAGGATCAGCAGTTGTGTGACCTTCATGATCAGTATGTCCGGGGTGAGGCCAGTCGGGCTACTCTAGATTCAGATGGGATCCTGAGGTTTGATAGTCGCCTTTGTGTTCCGAGGGTTAGTGATTTGATTCAGTTGATACTTCGTGAGGCACATTGTACTAGATACTCCATTCACCCTGGCACAACAAATATGTATAAAGACTTGAGACAGCATTACTGGTGGAGTGGTATGAAGCGGGACGTAGCGGAGTTTGTATCTTGGTGTTTAAACTGTCAGCAGGTGAAGTTTGAGCACATGAGACCTGGTGGTTTGATGCTGCGACTTCCCATTCCTGAGTGGAAATGGGAAGGGATTACTAAGGACTTCGTTGTTGGTTTGCCTCGTACTTCTTGTGGGTTTGATTCCATATGGGTGATTTTTGATAAGCTGACTAAGTCAGCACATTTCTTGTCGGTTCAGACTTCTTATGGTGCAGAGAGGTTAGCTCAGATCTACCTTTATGAGATTGTTCAGTTGCACGGGGTCCCAACTTCTATCATTTCAGACCGCTGCACTCAGTTCACCTCTTAGTTCTGGAGGGCTATTCAGCGAGATTTGGGTACAGAGGTTCAGCTTAGTACTGCTTTCCACCCTCAGACAGATGGTCAGTCCGAGAGGACCATTCTGGTCCTGGAGGACATGCTTCGGGCCTGTCTTCTTGACTCTGGAGGTTCGTGGGATCAGTTTGTGCCTTTGGTTGAGTTTGCTTATAATAATAGTTTCCATTCGAGCATCAGTATGGCACCTTTCGAGGCCTTGTATGGTAGGCATTGCAGATCGCCGATTGGTTGGTTTGATGGTTTCGAGTCTAGGCTACAGAGTACCGATTTGCTTCGAGATTCCTTAGACTAAGTCTGAGTGATTCAGGACAGACTTCGGGCAGCTCAGAGCAGGCAGAAGAGTTATGCTGATTTTAGACTTCGTGCCCTGGAGTTCAGTGTTGGTGACTTGGTATTCCTCCGTGTGTCGCCCATGAAGGGCGTGATGAGATTTGGTCGGCGAGGCAAGCTTAGCCCCAGGTACATTGGTCCATTTGAGATTCTTCAGAGGGTTGGTAGTGTTGCTTACATGTTAGCTTTGCCTCCGATATTTTCAGCTATGTTCATGTATCGATGTTACGACGGTATGTTCCAGACGAGTCTCATGTATTGCATTGGGATTCAGTTCAGTTGGATTAGAATTTGTCCTTTGTCGAGGAGCCGATTGCTATACTAGCCAGAGATGTTAGGAGGTTGAGATCTAGGGAGATTCCGGTTGTTAAGGTTCAGTGGAGGCACCGTCCAGTTGAGGAGGCTACCTGGGAGACCGAGAGAGATATGCGGGCTCAGTATCCGCAACTGTTTGAGCCTTCAGGTACTTTCTTTTCCTTGACTTTCGAGAACGAAAGTCCTTTTTAGTAGTGGATGATGTAATGGCTCTTTCGGTCATTTTCGCGTATACATTTTCCTTGTACTGTTAGAACATTCCTGTAGTGGCCCCAAGACATTTATGGCTTGCTGGGACCGGTGGTTTGGTGCCCTGGCCGTTCGGTTGGTCTTTATGACCAATTCCCTGTCTTAGGAGCCGAGTATCAAAATCATGCGATGGTGATTTGTGATTGTATGACCTTAACCCTTGTCCCGTAGAAAAGGCTTGCGAGCCTAAAATTGAGAATTTTAGTTACATCGCGCGTAATTGAAAATATTGTATTTAAGAGTTAAGGTGGTAAAAGGTTATATTTTTATTGCCTTCCTAAAATATTTTAAATGTTTATGAAAAATATTTTTATCACGATATAATTATGTATGTATTTATTTTATAAGAATTTAATAAATTATTAATATTTTAACGGAGATAGTAAACTTTGTTATGTTAAAAATTATTATTATAATTTAGTAGGTTTTATTCGAAATGATTTTCTATCAATTATGATGTATTTGAAAAGTTATTTATTTTACCACGAACCTATGCAATAACCGAGTACTTACATAATGAGATAAGGATAGCTTGGGTGATGGCACCTCCACTTCCACGTGGAAGTGGAGGGATAGTGCAACCATTAAATGCAATACATGGGTGGCATAAGGGGTATTACTTATATCTATATAAATTAATTAGTTAGACAAATTATGTTAAATTTTACATGTCGGCAACAGTTCCATCATTTACATATATGCTAAAGTGATCTTTTCATTCATTACTTCCATTAAACATTAGTTTAAAGGTCCAATATGACTTGCTGCATATTCATATGCGTATGATTGGAGAAGTTTAGGAGAAAAATCATTTTGACAATTTATTCGGTTATCGAAAGAAAATCAATTATCTACGTCAAGTTGTTCAAGCCTGAGTTCGAGTTTGATTTCATTTTGGAGCCTTTTTTAGAGAGGTTCGAGCTTGTCATCAGAAGACAGGTAGGTTATAGTCTAAACTCCCTAGACTTAGTATATATCAGATAAAATTGTACTAGCTGACATCCTTGGGTTGGATTATTAGGTTGGTACCACAGACCTTGACCACTTTATTTATGTCCGCCTACTTTTGTTCCTCCGATGCTTGTAGTACTTGCCGATACCTTTTATTTACCCTTGTAGTCCTGTGAGGCCTTGTTCACTCTGGAACATAGGAGGTGGGTCATTCAGAATGTCTGCGAGTCCCAGACATAGAAATATCCTTCTAGACTGGTTATGCTTGTTGAGTAGTTGTGGGCATGTGCAGGGTCAATAGGTCGATTGTGAGCTGCTGGGCAGCTATTGTGTTTGACCATACTATTTCCATGCATATAAAGAGGTTTTATCCATATTTTATTACGGTTTTGGCTTCGGGCCTACTGACACTATTTTCTAAACATTACATGTCCTCGGGGGCTCATTTTTGATGGTATTGAATTGGAAATGATTTGATTTAACTTGTGAATATTGTTGGGATAAAAAAAGGTCAAATTATGATTTCTATCACCAGATTTACTATTAACGCTAGACTCGGCAGGGCCGGGGTGCTAGTTGAGTTTCTTATTAAATTGGGATGGTTTTTAGCCTTGGTCGGACCGAGCAC
This sequence comes from Jaltomata sinuosa, assembly GCA_003996215.1. Classification (NCBI taxonomy): domain Eukaryota; kingdom Viridiplantae; phylum Streptophyta; class Magnoliopsida; order Solanales; family Solanaceae; genus Jaltomata; species Jaltomata sinuosa. The sequence goes on along the minus strand of QJPP01003233.1, from coordinate 142,633 downwards.
CTGAAATGACTTTCTACTGCTTAGACTCGGTTATGCCCGGGCACCCTTGGAGGGGTTTTTAAGGTATTTTCTCATCATTTTAGTCCTGGGCAGGGTCTGGGCATGCATATTCGAGACTGGGTCTCTATCTTGAACCCAGACTTATTTCCGGAGGACATGTTTTGGTACTAAGTTTTAGTATGGGGTCTGGGACCTCCATGGACCTTGCCGTTCGGGCCTGGGGCTTCCGGTTGTGTGTGCCGGAGGGAGGGTATACGGTAGAGTATAGGTATAAGGGCAGTTTCCTTCCATGGAACCTACCTACTAGGCCCGATCGGCACCAGAAGTGGTACATATAGAGATACCATTTCACTTGAGATCTTCATGCATCATATCATTCATTGTTTGAGGTGCCACCCTTGTTTGCTATTTGTTGATTGTACGCTCCGGTAGTATGGGATGCCGGAGGATTTGTTTTCACTTGTTTGTGTTCCTCGGTTGTATGGGCAGCCGGGGGATTGTAGGTAGACTCTTGTTATTTACTTACGGAATTGTTCCCTGTTACGGTTAAGTATGAAATTGGTTACTGCTAGGCTGTTAGTTTCTAGATTTGAGATTGATATGATTAGTTGAGTTTGATTCCTGCCTCCGAGCATGCCTATCATTACTCTTTCCCTCTTCCTCTTACATTTGAGGTTACCGATATACCGTCCATTTCGTAATCTTATTATGTATATACTGTTATTGCAAGGATCCCAGGTGCATTGTTTCTTACTTTCACCTATGCCTGTTATGTATATATTCTGCTTGTTGGCCTCGCATGTTGTTCTGTTGACTTTCCTCTGGGCTAGTTCCTGTGTACCTTTTGTTGATTTCTGAGACTACTTGCTTCTATTCTGTCTGTTACTATGCTTTTATCTTATATGTGCCCAGTCGGTCTATGATACCTACTGGGTACCTTATGCTTCGCATTTGGTGCTCACCCTATCCCCTGCATCTTTTGGTGCAGATCCTAGCGTGGACCATCACTGTTAGATCATTGTGATTCGTGCTCGGAGATCTTTTGGGGACTACTTCAGATTGAGGGTGAGCTCTTGGTGACCGGAGCTTAGCTTTAGTTTATCTTTTGTTTTATGTACTCTATTATCATTCGGAGACATCTATATATATTATTTTGGATCGTTTGTACTCCTTATATGTAGTTCTGGCTCTATACTATGATACCAGGTTTTGGGGTTTGGTTTAGTTTCCGCATATGTATATATATATTCCTGTTATCTATTCTCTTCAACTTGTTCCCTCACTTTTGCTTATTAAACTGTTCTTCCGCTTATTTGTTAGATAGTAGCCCATTACTAACTGTTCCGAGATACGGGGATTGGTTCGCCTACTGGGGGGATTGTAGGTTCCATCATGACCGAGAAATCGGGTCGTGACATTAACATACCCTGTACCATCAAAGATGCACTCCCTTAATTGTAGAAATCATATACCATAAGCTTTCTCGTCATTGGAATAGTAGTATGCCCTCACTAGAGCCACATTTTCTTGCCTGATATTGCCAACAACGTCCTTCTGTTGTTCAAATTCACCGATAAATTATTCAATTTTGTTAGGGTTTATATATTTTAGGAATCCTTGGTAATCAAGATATCAGAAAAATACGATTAAATCTAACCTTTATATCAAAATTTCTGAAAATCCGACCAAATATTTATCTACCACATGTATTAAGCAGTAAAAATAGGAGATAGCAATAGAAGAAAAACTACAACAAAACAATACGATAATCGAATTAGCAGAACAATAAGATTAAACCTAACATTTATACCAAATTTCCTTAAAGCCCGATCGAACATTCATCTACCACCTGTATTAAGCAGAAAAAATAGCAGATAGCAATAGAACAAAAACTACCATAAAATAATACAATAATCAAGATATCAAAATAATACGATTAAACCTAACATTTACACAAAAAATTCTTAAAACCTGACCGAACATTCATCTACCACCTGTATTAAAAAGAAAAATAGCAAATAGCAACAAAATAAAAACTACCATAAAATAATATGATAATCGAGATATCATAACAATACGATTAAACCTAACCTTTAAAATAGAAATTTATGTAATTAAAATATTTAATAATTTAAAGCAACTATCATTCAAGTCATATTTTCAACTGTCTAATTCAACGCCTTATGAAACTACATAATAAATAAAATAAAGTACAAGTAATAAGATTATTGGATGACATACCATTGCTCGGTTCTATGAATTATCATAAGCGAAAAAATTTGGCGAAGATTTTCTGCAAAGTTCTAAAACTACAAGTTAAATTAGAGTTATTATTAGATATTAATTCATGAAAATATGCTACAAAGAAGAAAGCAAAAAAAAAAAAAAAATCTAAACCTAAATCAAACCAAAACAAATTATGAAACAAATCAAACAAACATAAAATTTCCCAAAAAAGCTCAACTTCAAATACTATTTTTTTTTTTGTTTAAATATCATTAAGTCACGTTTACCTTAATATTTTATGCCTTTTGTCTCTCTTTTTTTTGATTGTCTAAATTGCTTAACGAATTTATTTCAGGGATTTATATATGTAGCTTGGAGGGCCTAACTGGGATGTAAAACTGGGAGAAAGACTCTTTAATTATTAATTCTTTTAATATTTTTTATTATATATTTTTTCCTTTTATCAAATATTTTAGGATTTTTCTTACGATATATTTTAGGATTCCTTAATTTTAAATATTATAAAAATAATTAAATAATAATTTGAGAGAAATAGTAAAAAGACGATTTTGTCTAAAGTAAGGATGTGCGTTGCACATGTATATCATATTAAACCATCAATCAATATAAAATATATAAGATTAAAAATACCAGATAGTAACATAACAGAAATTATAATAAAACAATATGACAATTGCGATATCATAACAATACGATTAAACCTAACTTTTACACAAAAATTTCTTAAAACCCGACTAAACATTCATCTACCACCTGTATTAAGTAGTAAAAATAGAAGATAACAACAGAATAGAAACTACAACAAAATAATACGATAATCGAGATATTAGAACAATACGATTAAACCTAACTTTTATACCAAAATTCCTTAAAGCCCGATTGAACATTCATCTACCACATGTATCTACCATAAAATAATATGATAATCGAAATGTCAGAACAATAAACCTAACCTAATTTAAAACCTTAATACTAAAAAGGATGAAAATATATTAAACCTAAACCTAAACTTAAATAAAGAAGCTACTATTTGTCAACAAAACTCTAAACACTACCAAAATCCCAAATAAAAAAATAAATCAAAGAATCCTAAAAACACACACGGTGATATTTTTTCCACAAAGACTTTTACACCTAAAAGGAATGAAAATAATTACTTACACGTATTAAAATTTTTGGTGAGTATTAGTTATATTAATTTTGATTTCTAAAATTTAGGACTTCGTGTGTATATATATATAGTTTATTAGAATAAGGAAAGACTTTACTAATAAATATATAATTTATTTTTAAGTCTTAAATATTTGAAAAAAATAGTAAAAAGACGATTTCGTCTAAAGCAAAGACTTTTAATGAAGGACAAAAAGTTCAAATCACATTATAAGGTGCTTTACACTTTTATTATAACTAGTTTAAAGTACATGCGTTGCACGTGTGTGTCACGTCAATATAAAAGATTGCATATAAAAAAAATTAAATATATAATATTTGAATTGAATGTTACATATGCAACATAATATTAATTTAAATGGCAAAAATGTGTTTTCCTCTAAGTTTAGTATGCGTATGTTGCACATGTATGTCGCGTCAACTAACTCTAAAATAAATGTAATATTTGTCTAAATGATAAAAATGAGATTTATTAAATTGTTACAATAAATGAAGTACATACCGTCCTATAATATATCCCCTCCCATTCTAGAGTCTTGACACATCAAGTAAACGGGTAAAGTTCCTTATATTCTTAATCAATCAGTAAGGCCTTACTCAAACATCCTTCGAAATTGTAATTCTGACATCTTGTCCAAAAACGCAACTAATTTAAGTACTTAATTGGTCAAAGTCGATAGATATTGTTATGAAGGTATATTCTTTTATATGATTAGACATATAATAAATTGAACTCAACCAAAAAAAAAAAATTGGCTAATGAATCATACTTCTCTCTTGTAGCTTTAGGAAATTACACAAATCGCTCTTGTTTTTCCCTCAATGCCTCTTTTTATATCTTCAATCAATACTCTTTTCAAATATGACCTGAAAATCTCAAATAAATATAGATGCATAAATAAGCAACGCACAAGCATGAAACATTAAAAGGAAAAGTAGAACCATGAGAATTTTTGAATCTAATACCATTATTTGTATACGTTTTGCAAAATGAAAAAAGGAACAAATTAGGAGTAACTTAAAAAAGACAACAAAGTAGGCAGTGACAAATCATTAACGTGTATATATTTCTTTAACGACATAAAACGCTGGAATATAGTCACATGAATCCTCTTGATGTGTCAATGGTCTATCTTCCTTGACAGTTTTAGTAAATTTTATCAGCTTACTAAGTCCAAAATCTGCAACTTTCAAATGTCCAGAATCATCCCGTAATATGTTTCTGTCAGCTTTGGCGTAAGCTTCCTTTATCTTTTTCACTGTTGCTTTTGCAATACATAACATATTCCCCAGCAAATTTATACATCATATCACAAGCTCCACCCATTGTATTTCATATTCTTCTTCACCTTCATGTTAGTTTCAGCCTGTTGGGATTTCAATTCTTTGTAAAAGAAATTATAATGAGTATTTTAACACCCAAAGAATTCTTGGCAGCCAGTTACGACTGCTAATACAATAATTTCTAGTTTAGTGTATGTGCATTGCATGCGTATATCACGTCAATATAAAAAATTGCATACAAAAAAAAGAGGTATATAATATTGTAGTTGAAGTTACAATATATTTGTTTGACCAAAGTGCACCTAGGCCTCACGGCTCAACCATAATATTGGCATCATACTTTTTCTTAAAGTTCCATCCTCCTCAAAAATAAATCTTAAATGAGATTGGACGTAACTGAAAAAGAAATCTCAAATGAGATTGGACTTAACTAAAAAAGTTAAGGAAAGAGTACAACTCACATTGCAGATACTTCAAGTTCTACAAGAGAAAGTACCATCAAATTTTCATTTGGCAAGCCAAGCTAAAGCGAGGCAGTAGGATCTGCACGGGCAAGTTTGGATTTCCGCGGAGAAACCAAAGCAAAGTTATGATCAGTATTGCCATGTTTCACTATATTACCATTAGATGCATCCAGAATCAGCATAGAATCTTGAATCAAGGAATAAAACACAACTTATTTTGCCTCCCGATCTTCCACAACAGTAGTAGCCTGATAAGTAGGATAGGATTCAAAAAAATTTATGTACTCAAGTAATTTTCAAAGTTTGGTTGTCGAGATCGTAAATTAATTCACCACACTTTCTCCAATTACCATGGACCATGTGATCTTCTTTGGCATCATTGTCGTTGTAGTGATCATCAAGGTTTAGTTATCAGGAAAATAATTAAATGACTACCTTGTATAGTATATAACAATAAAAACAACAATAAGTCAATAACATACCTAGTTTTTTCACCTATATCCTTGTTCTAATAAAGATGGAGAGAGATTAATGTGATAAAAATAAAAATAGTATTAATTAAGATCAAAGAATAAAATAAGAATAATTCAAATTACGTATACATGAACGTATCACAACAAAAAAATCAAACAACAACCACTGTTGGTAAATTGTTTTGCTTCAATTGTACCTTCACAATAATAAAAAAATCAAAAAAAATAATCATTGTTGGCGATGAAAATATATTATAAAATCAAAAGAATAAAGAAGGTCATACTATTCACGGTGCATATAGATACTTGGGAATATTTTTTTGTGAATTTAAGATCAAATTCAGAAATAAAAACAAAAGATACAATTTATCAAATCACAAACGAAATACACAAAGCACAAACTCATGTAAATAATAGTATACCTGCAATATATGTCGTAGGAATTGCAAGTCCTAAACACAAAAGCATCAATTGATTAATAGATTAATCTCATAACAAAAAAAAAAGGAAGAAGATCAATCTCATAAATTTTGAATATAATTTCTTCTTAGAATGGTGCTAGTGTACGCATAAGAGGTATGGGTAAATTGCTGCCGCTAAGAATCAGACTACATTTATTATTAGGTTCTTTTATAGATGTGTCTTTCTAACCTAAATAGGTTTTTATTTAGATTTAAAAATTAAATTTAAATTAATTTTCAAGTCCTAAATATTAAAAAAATAGTGAAAAGACGATTTTGTCTATTGTGAAGCCTTTTAATGAAGGGCAAAAAGTTCAAATCACATTATAAGGTGCTTCACACTTTTAATATAATATAGATAGATATAGATTTATGACGGTGCTTTCTTCTCTCAGGCACTTTATTACTTTTTTCTAAGAGTGAAGGATTAAAAACACACCTACATAATCCTTTTTTTTAGTTTCATACATGAACTATTGAGAGTGTGAGTTTTCTACCTGAACTATTACCCAATGATTAGCGAAATAACACCTTGATTAATACTTGGTGGTGTGTATACTACACTCTCTCTTTTATTTAAAAATTTTACAATGCGACACTCCATGTGGAAAAATAATTTTAACATGACAAAAGTTAAATAAATTATTATTAGATTAAAAATTAAAATTAAAGGTTAAAAATTATCACTGTATACATTAATTTATTCTTTATCGCATCTGACATCTTCTTCTCCACCTTTTAAGTTATGGTCTCGTCTAAGCCATGACGTCGATATCTCCAGGTTTTTTTCCACTATTAAGCTACAACTTTATCTTGGTTTTGAAAATATTAATTTCACTATGTGTTAGCTAATAGAGTCGTATATATATGCCACATGAACGAAGATTTTATAGCCAAATGCACCTAAAAGCGTTTGTAGATAAATATTTAGTCTAGTCAGCGTCTGGTGTATTTCGCTAACCTTAGAGTGATAGTTCAGGTGGAAAACTTACACTCTCAATAATTCAGACATGAAATTTAAAAAAAAAGAAGATATTTTAGATATGTTTTTGATCCTTCACTCTTTTTTTAATTAAACTCTCAGTCTCGGTTTGTTCGACGTGTCAACTATCTATAGATGCCTATTATCTTGCGCCTTAACACACTATTCCTTATTCTCTTCCTTTCTTACCATTTTTTCTTGGGTAACTTACATAAAACACACATTTTTGGGAGCTAATTACTCTTTTTCTCACCTCACTTTGCTCGGATACATTTCCCCAAGGCGTGATACATCGCCCCAAGGCGTGATACATCGCCTCACCTCTGGATAATTATCTTTGATACATCGGGGTGATGTATCACGAGGTGAGGCGATGTATCACGACCTGGAGCGATGTATCAGAATGTTTACATGTGGTATATTAAGTAATTAAAATAAAGTAGTGAGAGAGTTAGTAAATATGATAAGAAGGTATGTCTCTTTTGATAGTTTAACCTTTTTTCTTCTTATTTCCCACTGGCCCAACCAAAATACAACAAAAATATTCAAAATTACACCAAGAAAAATAGGAGATCTCCAAGAATTTTTTTTACCTTTTTCTCTTAAGTATTTGCTGAACCATTAATCATTAGCTTGTAATATCTCCAATCGACAATTTTGTCCCAGCTAATTTACTTTGGAATTTTTCTTAAATTTTCAGACTCTTGTTAATAAATATTCAAATATTCAAATTATCTTTTGTGTATTAGTAACTTTTATGTAGAATTCGAGGGTTCCAGGAATTCTCAATGCAATTTAGGAGGTTTCTTTAGTTATCTTTTGTTCTTTTATTAAGTATTTAGTGTTTTTGGGTAGGTGACTTTTGCCATTTGGTTAATTTCTTTGTTCTATTTTTAGGGCATAAAACTACTGATTACTTCTGTTGTTTTCTGGAAAGTTGTTAGAAAGTGCATGGATGAGAAAATAAAATACCGTTAGAAATGAATAAGAAAGTCAAATGATGTTTCAGTCTAAGTGAGATAGTATAAAAATGTAATGAAAGTTTAGCTAATGTAATAGAGATTATATTGATCAAAACCTCACACACTACACTATCTCTCTTGCATTGGTTTGTAATGAACTCCAATAATCATAACACTAATTCGACAGTTTTTTCAATTGATTTCAATTAAACAGTGAGCTACAGTAATAACTAAAATTCAAAAATAAAATAGAACTAGAATTCGAGTAACATCCACAATAGGATTACCACAAGCTAAAAACAGTGTGATCCATTCAATTCAGCACCAATCAATCCAGCTTCCATTCAATCAACATACCTGAATCAATAGACAAAATGAAAATCATCACCATCATAGTTAATTGAGAATGATTCCATTTGAGATTGGGGACCGGAAATAACTAGAATTAGAGAAGAGAATTGCAGAGAAAATTGGAAAGATGAGATCTGAAAGACATAAAATAAAACATAGAAGATCACCAGAAAAATATACCAATTTCACTAATGAAATCTTATTGCTTCCTTTGCCCTTTTTGTATCAACTGTTGATCAATTCTGGCCTTCCAATCGATTTAATCATAGTTATCCCTTGCCTGTTGTTGATCCTTTATTTAAAGGTTCATTAAGTTGGTTAATCCTATCCTTAACAGTGTTGTTTCTCCTAATTATAATGTGAGGTCATTACATTTCATTCCCTATCCAAACATTCTTGTCCTCGAGAATGTGATGTCTGCAGCTGAATGAAGTCAGAAAATTAGGCCTTAATGAATGACCAATCTTCCCAGGTAGCTTTTCAGGGGCCAAATTCTCCCAGTGAATGAGAAACTTAACTGCTACACCATTTTTCTCCTTTATCATCCTTCTCTATAAAGTGGCTAACTAAGATTTGGCCATTAGTGGCAACCATAGGGAGTTGTTGTAAGGTTGTGACTACAGGGCCAACCCTCTTTTCCAAGAGTGAAACATGAAAAATGGGTGGATGAGTGAGGCAGAAGGAAGTTGTAGCTTGTATGCTACCTTCCCAACCTTCTTTAGAATTATATAAGGTCCATAAAATTTAGGACAAAGCTTGATATGCCTCCTTAATGCCACTGATGTCTGCCTATATGGCTGTAATTTTAAATATACACAATCCCTTACTTGGAGATCCCTATCACTTCGTCTGTGGTCTGTATACCATTTTTATCATAGCTTGAGCCTGGATTAAGTGATCCTTTAGCACCTGTTGAAATTGCACCATGTGCTGCACCAAGTCTTACACTGCTTGTACTAGAGTGTCTCTATAAGGACCTATGTGACAATTGAAGGGGGCCATAGCCATAAAAAACATAAAAAGGAGTATTATGAAGAGTTGTGTGGTAGTTGGTGTAATACCACCACTCAGCTAAATGCAACTAATTTGCCCATTGCTTAGGTTTACTCAACAATATAGCTCTAAGGTACCCTTCCAAACACCTATTGAGCCTTTTTGTTTGCCCATCTGATTCTGGATAGTATGCAATGCTCATGCATAAATTAATGCTAGCTTATTTGAACAAGTGTTGCAGGAACAAGCTAGTAAACACCATGTCCCCATCAGAAACCATGGTCTTGGGGAAACCATACAACTTGAAAATCTCCTTAAGAAATAATTCAGCTACATGTACAGTTGTGTAAGGGTGATAAGGGGCTAAAAAGTGACCATATTTAGTGAACCTGTCCACTACCACCAGGAGCACATATTTTCCTTGAGACATTGCTAGCCTTTCTATGAAATCTAGGTTGATATCACTCCAAGCCTGAGTTGGGATGACCAATGGTTGTAGTAGGCCATGCTGGGCCACAGTTTCATCCTTGCACCTATGGTATATGTCATAGGTAGACACAAAGTTTTGCACATCATTTTCATTCCTGGTCAATAAAAGTACAATTGCAGCCTTTTCAATGTAATCTACTGACTTGAGTGCTCTCCCAGGGTTGATGTGTGCATAATTTGCCGTAGTTTTGACCAACGGAAAGCATGGGAGAAAAAAAGAATTTACGCTCTTTCAAGAAAGAGATTATAGTCCTTTATGGTTGCCTGAGGGTTGTAGTCTTGCCTACATAGACCTTGGACTTGCACCTTAATACTCTTGAGGTTAACTTGAAATCTTTATGACTGTCTGGTTGTATGGACAGTGCGGTCAAGAGGTCCTGAACTGCATCATCACCTTCATAACCTTTCTCAATACCTTGTATCCATGTAGGGTGTACTCCAGAGATGGAATATGCTTTTCTTTCTTCTTCAAGAATTCTAGAGAGGTCATCAACCACTCTATTCTGTCTATACCTTGGTTACTAGCATCAGTTTCAATGGTGAAAGTCTTGTAGTAATCTGGCATGTCTAGCATATGCATAGTGCTCATGGTTATTTTCAATTTATTGAAAGTTTTCTCATTTTCACTTTATTGGAAGGAGTTCTTTTTCAGCAGTGTAGTCAAAGGGTTGTTGATTGACCCATAGTCTTTTACAAACCTTTTGTAGTAGCAGTTAATCCCAAAAACCCCTCAACACTTTGAGGTTCTTGGGAATAAGCCAAGTTTTCGTAGCCTCTACTTTGACAAGATCTGTTGCCATACCTCCCTAGTGATAATAATATGCCCCAAATACTCCATGTGAGCATTGTGCCTGTGCTAGCCATCCTCTTTTTTGACTAGCAAAACTGGGGATGAGTATAGGGAGTGACTAGGCATGATCCCCAATTGCATCATTTTTGCTACTTGCTTCTCCAAATCATCTTTCAGGCATGATTGCATTTGTAGGGACTCAGTGACATTGGTTTTGTTCCAAGAATGATAGGAATTGCATGGTTATGTTCCATGGGTGAGGATAGGGATTTTAACTCCTCAAAGATTTTTGCATAGTTTTCCAAAACCTCCTGCACTTTTGTGGGGACAATCTCCTCAGTATTGATGCTATTACCTTCCGTAGTGAACAAATGAGCTAGAAGTACTTGCCCTTTTCTCAGAAGTATTCCTATGGACTTAACTAATATCTGGTGCACTCCACCTGGCCTGCCTCCCCTTTCAAGGTGACCATCCTACCAGCTTTTTTGATCTTCAGCTCATAAAGCTCATAATCAAAGGTAACTGGAGTGTGAGCTCTCATCCAGTCCACTCCCAAAACCATATCACAACTACCTAAGTTAATCAATCTAAACTTATCTTCAAACTCTACACCATGTGTCCTCCATTTGACTCTTGTAACATGGTGACTATACATTTGTTGCCCATTAGCCACTGTTACCTTTAAGGGAGTATTAATCTGAGCTGTTACTCCCAGCTCCTTTGTAGTCTAATTATACAGGAAGCAGTGAGTGCTTCCTTAATCAACCAACATGACCACTGATCTTTTTTTGATCCATCACCTGAGTTTAAAAGTCTTGGGTTCTGGGGTGCCTTACATTGCATTGAGGCACATTGTTTCCTCTTCTATATGTTTATGTGCTACCTCACCTTCATTTTGTTCTTCTTGTTTCCCATTACTTGTTCACCTTGCTCTTCTTCCTTAGCTGTGATGGCATTCAATTGTTTATCCTTGCACACATGCCCTAGGAAATACCTTTTTCCACACCTCCATTTTTTAAAAATCTGGTCTGATCTCAGGCTTAGACAACGGTGTTGTAAGATTCTGTCCAATGACTTTAGCCTACTCACTTCCATGTTGAATGGTGCAATTTTCCATGCAACCATTAAATCTTCTTTTCCTTGGAATTGATTACCACCCCTTGTTTCTTGGCAAGTGACACAACTTGTGACAAGGTGTCAAGCTCATACATTTTGACAATCTCATCAATTTCTTCCTTCAACCCTCCGATGTTTCATTCCAAAATGAAATCCTCAGGGACTCTGGGATTTTTCATTGACACTAGAGCCTGGAGGTCTTTAAACTTATATAGGTAGACATGTCCCTTGTTGAGTAAGCATTTTGAATTCAATCACAGCACCTTCACTACTATCATTATCAAACCTCATTATTAGCTCATCACAAAACTCTTCCCACCTTACTAGCCTCCTTGTAAGTGTGAAAGAGAAATCCCAGGCCTCAACATCCCCTTCTAGATGGAGAGTAGACATTTCCAATTTCTTGACAGGGTCTGCAATTCTATAGACATTGAAATATCTATTACACCTCATCAGCCAAGCTATTGGTTCAGCCCCACTATACATTAGAAACTGAAGTTTTGGATGGAACTCTTGGCCTTAACCATGTCCACTATCCATGGATTCCATTACTCTATTAGGCCTAGGCAAAATCCCATCCCCTCTATTGCTACTTTCAGGAGTTGCAGGGATCTTCCCACTACCTCTCTCTAATAGCCTCATCATGGCTTCATGTGTTTCCTCCATCATTTGTTTTATTCTCATCTGATCCGAGTTCATCTCAGCTAATCACGACTCTATAGCTATGAGCTTAGAGTCAACCTCTACTTTGTTAGCCTGAACTTGAGCTTCAACCCTTCTTAGTTGTTCCTCGACCTACTTAGCTCGTGTAGCATCAACCCAGTCATCTTTTCACAAGTATAATCAAAATTGTTGCTCTGATACCAATTTGTGGTGAACCCTAATAATCACAACAATAATTCGATAATTTCTTCAATTAATTTCAATGAAACAGTGAGCTACAGTAATAATTGAAATCCAGAAATACAATTAAATGTAAAATAGAACTATAATTTGATTAATATCCTCAATAGGATTACAATCAGTTAAGAACAGTGTAATCCACTCAATTCAGCACCAATTAATTCATCTCGCATTCAATCAACATACCTGAATCAATACGCAAAATGAAGATCATCATCATCACAATTAATTGAGAATGATTCCATTAGAGATTGGAGATCGGAAAGAGCTAGAATTAGAAAAGGAAATTGCAGAGATAGTTTGGAAAATGAGATTTGAAAGAGAGAAGATAAAAGAGATGAGCACAAGGAAAACATACCACTTTCACTATTGAAATCTTATTGCTGACTTTGCTCTTTTTGTATCAACTGCTGATCAATCCTGGCCCTCCAATCAATTTAGTCATAGTCGTTCCTTGCCTATTGCTGATCCTTTATTTAAAGGGTCGTTAAGTTGTTTAATCTTACCCTTAAATGAGTTCATTTCTCCTAATTATAAGGTGGGGTCATTACACTGTTCCCCTTTATTTTGTGCCTCACCCAATTTACATTAGTTGTGTGAGGTTTCTTTTTATCTCCCAATTTAATAAACCCAAATCTTATACTCTTGGGTTCACAAACTTTTAATCCATTAAATTGTGAAACAAAAAAGTCTTAGACACAAAATAAAATACCCCCCTCCCCCCAAAAAGTAGTGCACATTCTTTTGTTGTCTTTTCCCTTACCTTATTTATGTATGGGGTACGTTGGAAGAATCTTGTTTGATAATGCCCTTATTTTTTTCGAAGTATTCAATTTACAATGAAGCTTTGTATAGGAAGACTTGTAAATGGATTTACCTAAAGACCACATGAAAGGGCTTTGTGGACTGTGGTCCCTTGCAAAGGTAGCACTTGTTGCTTCTCTGTATCTTCTGGTAGCGGCAACAATAACCACAACTTTTTAGCACACAATTTCAATGCATATTTGGAGTTAGAGTTGGTTGAAGAAATTAGTCGGAACCTTAATTCACCCTGACCATCCATAAAATACATGCTAGATTTCATCAAAGATGAGTCCGGTTTAAAAAATGTTTGAACATTATTGCGTTGCACATTCTTCCACCAAGGGATTCTAAGAAAAATCTGTTTCAAATTTTGGCTTTTCAAGAATTTTGATGATATCTAAAATAAAATTTTCATTTATTTTTTCTTTCTTGTTGTATTGAAATTGATGTTCTTTTAGTTAGTTCTGAATTTTCATGTTTTTTTTTACCAAGGAAGTAGTACGATCTCTAATAATAATCATTTAGTTTGGTAAAATTTTCATTTTTTCTTTCTTTCTTGCTGTATTGAAATTGTTGTTCTTTTAGTTAGTTCTGAATTTTCATGTTCTTTTTTTTTTACTAAGAAGTACAATCTTTAATAATAATCATTTAATTTAATTACATGGTGCAAACACCAAATCAATAAATGCATGTGTTATATGTGGAGGACCTCCTGGTTCTTGTATCTTATCATGAACACTATCCGTTCTTGTTGAGACATGTGAAAGGACCTAGTTCTTGTATGTGTTTGTTATGTTTTGTCGCTCGTTTGTTCATCATCAAGACTTAATATTGTCTTAGTACAGGACACACTTAGTTCACATTGCTCTCCCTAGCACATGTAGCTCATTGCTCTCCCTAGCACATGTAGCTCATTGCTCCTAGCTCAACACTTTTGATTTATTTAATCCATTAACTAATTTAAAGTTACCTTTGTGAAATCAAGAGGTCAGGGACTTGAGGTCAGAAATTCAGCCTTTTGCAGAAAGACAAGGTTAAAGTTTCTTACTGTAGACCCAATATCAATCTGATCCTTTACATGATCATATACAATGAGAGTTTAGTGCTTCAGACTGCCTTCAAAGCTAATAAGCAATTCCAACCAACATTTGATTGAATACATTGTTTGTGGATGGTTACTGTGTGCGCGCGCTCCATAAAGAGAGCAATGGTGAGCCCAAACGTTGTTTTGTCATCTCTTGCAAGACGACTGATTTCCAGTGGCAGTCCTATAAAGCCTTATATAACAATGACTCTCTGGTTTCACCAATCAAGTACCAGTTGTGTGTTCCCTTTTTTAAATCATTTTTGTGTGTTCCATCATCAGAAAATATTAATCACCAACTCATTTGTTGTCTTATTACTCATTCATCCTAAACATGGGCAAATATCTCCTTTATGTTTTATAAATACAACTCGGAATAGCAATATCTTTTTTATCAAGAAAAGAAATCAGAATAGCAATATCTTTTATGACCTTTTATGCCTACAATGAATGCATCACAATATTTCCCTCCCTATGTCCATTAAAGAATTTCACTTTCCTATCTACAATCCATATCTACCCTCCTTTTGACCCTTAAATATGCATCCCCAAAAACTAACCAGAAATGAAAACTATAGGGATTTTAAAATTTTACATAGTTTAAATAGAATTCAGTATTTATTTTTGTGCACCGTGGATCTTGGATGCAATCCGAGTCTTGATAGGTTTCAGTTTTAAGCCCATGCTTTCTGGAGAGAGAAGCTCAGGAGCAATGCAAGATGGACTGAGAGGACTTCTAGGGCTGCCACTGAACTGATTTGGTCTGTATAGTCCATACCCCATGAGGAAAAACTCCATTGGTATTAACATAGCATGTGCCTGCTCTTCTGTCACCATTGATCCACACGCCTGTACCTGCAATCACACTCATTCCTTATTCCCTATATTCTGCTGCATTTACGACATCCAAGAACATCATAACAGCAAATAATCCGTTTAGGTGATACCAACCGAATTGGATTAAGCTAGTTATCCGTGTAGTGTATAGACATGAGTGAGATTTGGAGGCACCTAATTTGCTTTGATAGGCAAATGTTGTATTTGACTAAATAAAGCGGAATAGATATAGAGTATTATAGCTGACCCAACTGATTACGGGGAGGCACAGTTGGTTGGTTGTTTGATATACAAATAGTATCTACCATAGCTAGCTAAATATCAGTAAATATTTAACTACACAACGAATTCATAGCATGTTCACAGTAAATTGAAATGGTGCGTCATTAGACATAAAATTGATGGCATACCTCAACTAGGGCACTGAATCTTCGATCTAATTTAGCAGTCATATGGAGAGCCTCCGAATGGAAAGGAGAATCGTCCCCGACAAATATGAGGGTTCGACATTTGAGTGTTTTTAATCCATCTGTGATATCAGGTCTCCTGCTCATTCATAAAACCAAGCTTAGAGAGGTGTTGACAAGTATGCAAATGATGAAATCGGTACGAATATTTGTGCAGTGATGTCTAGTTTGATACCCATCAATGGCTTGAAGAAAGCGCCAAACATTCATACGCTGCCTCTCATCTAGCAGCTGCAACGTTAAAGTACCCAGAAAGAAGAGAATATACTCAAGACAACATCCAGTCGAAGAAGAAGAATCAAATTGAACAATTGATCATATAATAACACAGTGGAGGCACTCACCCTTCTGCATGCTTGAGCTATATCTGATTCTGGAACATCTACAGATCCACGAACTTCCTGATACAATTGAAATGACCTTCTTATTCAATCCAATCGGTAGGGGAAAAAAGACATTCCAAAATCTCCAAGTGAAAACACTACGGAATGCATGTAGGGTACCTTGCTGAAGTAGCGGTGCAGCAGAAACTCTTTGAGAACACCACACATCCCGTAGAAGTATAGTAAATTTGACATGACCTATATTAACAATAATCTCCTCTTTCATACAATGGATTTTCTTCTAACAACATAAAGGTAAACAAAGGATATAAAAAGATACCTTATTGTAAAACCATTCAGTCCAAGAAGGTGCTCTGCATAGAGGGGAAACAAGAATCAAACCAAGAACGCGCTCCCTATGCTTTATCTGTGACATCTGAGTGTTGTTAGTAAAGTTCAACAACACACCACCAATTTAAAGCATCAGTATGACATTATTGGAGAAGACATACAGCAAATAAGGTGAGTATGTAAGCACCAGCAATTACTCCCATACACATCACTGCTCCAAGCCTAAAAACAGCAAGAATTTCATCATTAGTAAGAAAAAGCTCCTCACAACTTAACAAAGATATCTAATAAGTCAAAAGGGTCAGAGAAAGATGGATTTGACAGACTTTAGACAAGCATGATGAAATCACTGAGGGACAAACAAAACTAAAGTGATTACCCAAAATAGTTAAGAACCTCAACTATCTGATCTGTTAAATCATCCACTGATGGTACAGGATTCTCTGAAGAAATTGCTGCAGCTCCCAACTGCAAGAACTCTTGTGGAATTCCGAGAAGAGAACTATGTAAGTAATGGAATACAGTAAAAGAGAGTTTGACAACAAATAGAAGAAAACCTAATATGACTTCATGAAACAAAACTTTGCCAGTTCACAGACCTCATGCCCAGGAGGACTAATGTGGTAAATGCAAAAATTGTGGAGCAGCAAAGAAGCTGCTTCTGGACAGAAGAACAGTCCTTGGAAACATGACATATCTGCAAGGACGAATGAGAAAATATAGTATAAAAATAGAAATCAACACATAACATAAGACTATATAGGCGATTTAAGAGTACATGAATAGAAAATCCCAAAAAAGGGATATATGAAACTAGAGGATACAAATTTATCACTAACGATTTAGTGCTAGATCAGGATAAGTGATCAGTGCCGGCTTCTCTTGGTCCCCATAAACTATAACTGACACAGAACCACAGCCAGTACGTACAATATGCTCCTGAAAAGAAGGTCATTTGCATCATGTTAATTGATCAGAAGCTCCATCAGGTAAAAAGTATGTAATCCCTCAAAATATATCATCAATGGAAATTCTACTAACCGGTATAATTTGTAAAACAGAATGAATGTTCAAGTAAAATACAACAACAACATACCCGGTGTTCAAGTAAAATATAAATGCAAATAGTAAACTAACATCATCAAGTAGAAAAGTAGTCTATTCCAAGAAATGAAATGTCAAACAAGAAAATATTAGTGGTTTATCAGTATTAGGTCAAAAATGCTAATTCCTCTTTTAGTCTCATTCCTAGACAGGGAAGAGAAGTGTTTTCCCAAATTGTTGTTTCTAGAGATTGCTCTCTTTCACTCTACAACTGGTCCAACCTCAAAGAATGTCTCTGCCTCATCAACATTACCTAATTTACCTACTAGATAGGACTAAGAAATTTACCCTACTAATCCATATGACTTAATAATCCAAATAAGATGTCATTTCACAAATATAGGATGAGTTAACAAACATTTAATACAAGAGAAAAGAGAGTTTGAACCCCCAAAAGGGGACTAAGGATTCTATCCACAATCAAAAAGAAAATTGGGAGTAGAGAAGGATAATACAAGAGTTTCTCTTGTTAAATTTTCAAGGAATAAGACATATTTTAATGACGAATCTACAATTATACAGATAGTCAGCGCCGATTAAATAATAAATAGAGCCGAGCTGACTCAACTAATTTGAAATTGATCCATTGATATATACACCATAAAAAGCGAAGAATAATTCTACAAGGGAAAGCCATCGCGGTTTTCTCCTTCATAAGAAATTTATGCATTCAAAACGCAATTCCTATATTAGTACGCTTCCAAAAAATGCTAAATATAGAGAAAAATTGAACCTTTCCACCAAGATAGATTGTCTCAACGTCGAGGGAAACCAAATCGCTGCTTGAATCTGACATGGCTTTTGGTTATCTGTGTCCACAGGTAACCAAAAAGCCAACAAGACTCTCCTCTCTCTCTCTCTCTCTAAATGTTTATATATATATATATATCCGAGAAGAAAGAAGAAGAAGAAGAAGAAGAGGCCCTTGAGCTTCAATGGCTTCTATACCAAGCGATTCTCTCTTTCTTTTCAATCTTTTCTCTCTCTGCTTTCTATTTTCGTTTCCTTCCTTCTCGCTCCACATTTTCCCTTAGCTACTTTTTATTTATTTCTCATTTTATAAAAAAAAAGGTAAAAATTTGAAATTTTTTGATTACATAATTTTCTATTTCTTAAAATTTAAATAAGACTATAAAATAAAGAAGAATCAAAATAGATAAGCGTAGAATCAAACTGTACCAAATCCTCAAAATTAATATGTATGTATCTTCTTTTTTTAAAAATAATTCTCTCTATTTTTTTTTTCATATATATAATATGCATATATATAATATGTATATATATAATATGTCTATTCAAATTTTTACATTTCTATAATATCGCTTTGAGGAGGAACTTGCCTTAGTAGAGAATAGTACTATTAAGGTGTCATTTCGTACGAGGGATAAAGTGAGATATCCCATGATTAAGTTTGGTATTAGACTTATATTCCCTCCGTCTCATTTTATGTGGCACATTTTTTTTAGGTCCGTCCCAAAAAGAATGTCACATTTCTATAATTAAATTATTTAACTTTGAAATTCCCCATTTATCTTTAATGAAATGATTTACCACTACACATATGTTTCAAGGATTAAATTAGACCACAAGTTTCAAAAGTATTCCTTTTTTTCTTAAATGCCGTGCCAAGTCAAGGGTGCCACGCAAAATGGGACGGAGGGAGTACCATGTTGGTTGATGGTATAAATTTATCCTGGAACTAATTTATACTATCAACCAAACATGGTATAAGTCTAATACCAATATCCCATCTTATCCCACCCAACATGAGATTATTTAATACCGCCTCCCATATGGTATAAAATAGTCCTGAAATTATAATCACAGGACTATAATCTCGGAATAATTTAGTCTACATACCAAATGAAGTATACCTAGAGTTGTTGTCTCTTAAGACATTTAGGTTATCAAAAGTAGTTAGAATATTACATGATTGTGCATCCATATTCTTAACAAAAAGAGTTTTTCCTGACGATAAACACATTAGGAAAAAAAAGAGAGGCAAAATTGATCTTTCGAGGTTGGTTATCACAAAAAATTTACCTCAAATCATAGGTCAAAAAAATCTTGATCAGAATACAAAATCAACATCATGATGTCGGTTCAAAATTTAAGACAAATTTTGTAGATTATTTTTTTTTTTTTTACGGACCTCTTATATATATATATATATATATATAAATTTATAGAGAACCGACCTCAGGAAGTCGGTTCTCTACTTCTTATATTTAATTTTTTGCAGATAATCGAAGGTCGGTCAATTTCCAAGTAAATATAAAAAAAATAGGACATATCGATCTCTTGAGGTCGGAAAAAAGTTATAAAAATTTGACCTCCTGTCGATTTTCTGCATAAGTAGAATCCTGCATATTTTGCTGTCCACCTGTCAAATTGAATACAATTCAAAAAAATTCAGTATACATCAACTACAACCAACTCAAAGAACTACCAATAAATCATTAAACTACATAGACATTCATTCTAACATACGAATGCCATACACTACTTCAATTTAAAGTCGAGACTACTCAAATATATATGAAAACAAATTAAAATTCTCAAAAGACATAAATAATTCATACAAAGTCATAAGTCTCCAAATATACACCAAAAAATATATATATTGTCTATAATATCATAGTCAAAATACAATTATGACGTGTTTGCCACATGTTCATCATTATCCTCTTCATCACCGTCATCATCCACCTCCTCATCACTACTATTAGTGGGCTCATCTACAAGACCACGAGAATGGGGCTGGCGTGCCCTGAAGGAATCATTTGGACACGGGGGAATATGAACCCCCCTCGTAGCAAGTAATGTGTCTATTTGGGCTTAAAGCCCCGCATACTGATGGTACCTCAACCTCTCCTTTTCGGCTGTCGCTACAAGCTGTTGATCCCTGAGCCTCTCCCTTTCAGCTGTTATCACAAGATGGTTAGATAGCTGAGTGATCTTCTCCTCCATTGCAAAGGTGGTTGATCTATCCATTTCATCGGTACTTGAGAAAGATCCTTGCAACTCAAATTGCCTGTTGTGATATGTCTTGTGAGGAAAATCATAGGTTGAACCTCTTACAGGGCTACCACCATTGCCCAATCAAAGTCGCTCTACATGTTCTTGGGTGAGCGGTATGTCCTAGCTATCAATTGGCAAAGTACGACGATACTCCTCCAATGATTGTAAATATTGATTCTAAATTTAAAAGAGAGAAGTAACTGAGGATTAGAAATTAATTAAGAAAAAAATTATTATTATTATGTTATAGTTAATTAGAAGGCTTATGTAGGTTCGCTTAGCCCGTGGCTCAACCCACTTATCTGGATCAGTGAAATTTTCCTTCTTCTTTGTGTGAGTGGCCTTGAATAAATCTTTTTGGATTATTGGTCTATTCGATTTTCTTTTCTGTAAACAAAAAAATGAGTATTAAAGATAGTTAATTAAAAATTTTCAACAATTAATAATTATGATTTAAGGAAAAATACTAGTCTCCTCTTCGCAGTCGCTTGGCTGACAACCTCATATATGTTATGAAAGCCACCCTTGACGCTCTGGCCTTCTTTTCAATCTTACTTCTCTTTTTGAAATTTTCATCCATCATCCAATGTGTGCATAGTTGTTTTCACACAAGAGGAAAAATTCATACATGACTCTCTTCTATATTATTATGAGCATTCCAAAACAAGTTGGATAGTCTACATATGACTTTTTTCTCAAAGTTGACTGCAATCTTTTCATCGTGCTCAGGATGCCATGCACAATGTTTCTGTAATGAAAATTACATTAGTAATCAATCAAGAAAGATATAATATTTAAATTAAATTAATAATTTCAAATATCTAAGAATCTTAAACTCATTGGAGATTTGACTCTTGAGGAGCACTAACACCGAGCGCCAAGTCAGGAAAAAGTCTTTATATAGATCTTTAATGGAATTTAAGATGATCTTGAAAATTTCCTCTTTTGAATGGAACCTGCAATACAAGATCAAATATTTAGAGGTTAAATACAAAACTTAAAAGATAAACATAAAATGTAATAAAGTTGAATCATACTCGAATTCCTCAAGCTCGATGTTAAGCCTTTGGCAACTGTCTATTGGTCTGACTGTGGATCATCCTAACTATGTGCAATTTGTTATTCATCGTAGGAGTATCAGGCTCATAGCTACTATCTCAGAGTTGAATATTAGAAAGCCCAACTGGTGAATTGCTAGTACGACTAGAAGTAGTTGTCCGAGTACCACCAAACGACGGTCTTGAATCAGTCTGAGGCAACTAGGTATAGACATGCAGGGTGGAGTAACCCGGTGTAGGCATCATAAGAGGGACATGTGATGGCATCTCAAAATATAGCCCTGTGGTGAACCCATATCGAAGTGGGGGAGGGACTGTTCTGCAATACTAGTAGCAATTTTAATTCATATTTATAAAATCAACATATTTAATCCATATTTAAATGAGTTGGATCACTTATATTTCCATTGGAAAATATGTGCTTTAGTCTATTTTTAACCCATAAAAATATGGACAAATATGGGTATTAAGTTGGATCTCCTTGCTTCTGATTTCACGGCCCCCAAATTTGTAATGATCCTCAAGGTCATTTTATAATTTTTGCTTGTTATTTTTTGTTTGACCCTCCCAATAGCTTTTGATTGGTATTTCTTACTTGCACGGATAGGTGGTTCAATTCTCTAGGTGATCAGATGGATTTTAGAGAAGTTTTTTCAATTTTAGAAATTTGACCAAAATCAACATTTGGTGTTGGCGAGGTCGGATCCGAGTTTTGTTGGTTTCACTAGGTTTAAATGGTGAATTTTGACCTAGCTGGAGGTTTGATTCAATTTTTAAGGCTTTCGAGGAGGGGGGATGTATTGGTCTTTTGGTTGGATTGTATAGTTTATTTAAGTTTTGAGTTGATCTCGATTAACATTTGATCTAAAAATCCCAAAATGGTGTTTTGACGAATCCAACAAGTCTAATATGTGTTTTACGACTGATTTGCACTATTGATTTGTATTTGGGAGGAAGGGTCCATTCTGAAAATTTTGGTTATTTTGAGTTTGTTGTTAGCAGTTTCTAGTGCAGAGCCTTCTTCGCGTTCACGAAGAATTGACTGCATTCACGAAGAAGGACAAGGTGGTCTCTCGCGAACGCAGGCCCCTAGTTGCATTTGCAAAGAGGGTTGATGGGTCGGGTTTTTGGTTTACCTTCACATTAGCAAAGCACCAGGTTGGGTCGCCTTCGTGATCAGGATTGATTTTCCACTTTTGCAAAAAAGGCACTATACTCGGACAAAATTAATTCTCCATTTCGAACTTAAGCTTTATTATCCATTTTTAAGAGCTTTAGAGCGCGGTTTAAGGAGATTTTTACGAGATTTTCAAAACTTCTTTGCGGGGTTTAGTTTCTAACCTTCCTTTGGTGATTCCCCGCTCGTTTTATCAAATTATTGCGTGTAAAAAAATCAATTTTTGGGACTTTTCTCCCCAAGTTTTGGAAAGTGTAAATTGATGATTTGAGATCTAATTTGAGCTTCAGTTTCAGCAAAATTTCATATTTGAGTTCCTTATCTTATGGGTAAAATATTTTTAAAAGAATTTTTCAGTATCATCGCCGAATTTTGAGGGTTGAATTTTTAACCCAAGTTTGATCCAAACTTTTATGCTAAGATATAGGTATCAATGGACTCGTAATCATGAGTAGAATGAATTTTTGATAGATTGGGAGCATTCCGAGGCCATTTGGAAGGAGAAGGTTGTTGTGTGATTGTGCAGGCTTGTGGTCCAATTTCGAGGTAGGTTATGGATTATTCTTCTTTAGACATAGCTTGAGTGAAAACTTATGGTGTAAAACATATTATGAGTTGGGTGAAATATTTGGTTGAAGTACTTATTGTGATGGTTGGATTTTGTGATGCCCGAATTGGTTTTTTTTGCCAATGTATGACTTGAGATTCGGAAGAACTGTTTCATATATTGTGTTTGAGTTGTTTCATGCATTCCTACATATATTAGAGGTTGAATTTCTATGATGGGAAAGATATGAAAAGTAATGGATTGATAGCGAGATGTGGCCTTCGGGCAGGATTAAGAAATTCTTTGATATTGAGGCTTGTAGCATGTGCTTTTGAGTTGAGAATGCATCGAAATTATGACTGTTGCATTTGCATTCATCTTATTATTGTGATTATGCATTAACATTTATTTTCATGGATCACTAGTACGGTATGATGGAAAACTCTTTTTATTGAAAGAAAAATATTGATTTTGGCTCTAGTTCGAGTTTGGGCAGTGATATTGAGAGGATGATGTTCATCGACAAGATATATGGACCTTGCGAGTTCCCATTGGGTACTACCTCACAACTTTCCACTATGAAGGGGGTGTATATTTATAGGCATTGGCCATTGTATTTTATCACATAACATTCTTTATCATGGTTATGCCTTATTGTGTTCATATTGATTGTTATTAAGTATTGGTACTTTTCTACTTTCAGGGTTTATTTAATGTTTTTACTCGATATAGTAATTACTTAAGCTCAATTAGTCTATGATACCTACTGAGTACTAATGGTTTGTACTTACCCTACTTTTTTGCATCTTTCTATTGTAGATCCCAATTCCAGTTGTCAGTGCGGCTTTGTCACGATCCAATTTCTCAGGTTATGATGGGCACCTACTATAACCCACCAGTAGGTAAGCTAAACCCTTAGCCCAGAATGGCAAGTAACGGGCTAATAAGAGAACGAGATAAAAGTGAAAGAATAACATTTAAATAAAGGGAACAAGCGTGAGATAAAGCATATAAGTAAAGAGGGAAGAGAACAAAATATACAAAGACTCTCCCTACAAGTACAAGAGCTGCTACAACATACAGAGTTTTAGATAAGTACAATATATATAGAATAGTCTTTGAAGTGCAAAATAAGACTAGTCCAAGACGGAATGAGAACGATCAACTCTAGACACCAAGATCTCACCACAAATCTTCGGTCGACAACTTCGCATGAGAATGACGTCAATGAGGATAACTCTCACTAAGATCTGCATCAGAAAAAAGATGCAGAAGTGTATCATTAGCACCAAAACCATGCGATACCCAGTAGACATCATTGGTCGACTGAGCTCAAATAAGATATAAGTATAATACAATGCAATATAAGCTAAAGGCAAGAAGATAAGGGTCAAAAGTAGGGTAACAGGTTGCGAATAAACCGCTAAGAAAATATAAGTAAATAACTCAAAAGGAAGCGTAAAGTAGCAATATAACTAACCTAATTCGAGAAGCATAAGGTAAATGACTCGAAAAAATATGAACGACCATAAATAAACCTAATCGGATCCCTATAATCCCGAAAGGTACAAACAACAACCAATGAATCCAATTGGACCCTATAATCCCGGAGGATACAAACAACACACAAAACTAACTAGCAACCAACCTGATGGGAGAGGGATACAGAAGAGTGCCATGATATGTAATATGAGATGGTGTAATACAGTATGTGTCTAATGCAGTAAAAGTAAAAACCCCAAAATAGATTCATAGGCCACCCTGTAGGCTCTCCGAATCATCTTGTAGGCCACCCGTAGGTTTATCAACATATGCAAAAAATAAAACTCGGATATGTACTCCTTGCGTATGCAATCATGAGTACCAGTAAAACCATATGAAACACGTATCTTCTTGGGCATGCAAGTTTAAAATAGTAAGTAAAACTACCCGAAACATGGGTCTCCTTGGGCATGCAAGTTTAAAATAGTCAGTAAACCCAATAGAAACACGGGTCTCCTCAGGCATGCAAGTTTAAAATAGTCAGTAAAATCACTCAGAACATGGGTCTCCTGGGGTATGCAAGTTCATAAAAAGTCGAAACCAGTAGTAAAGTAGAACAAACCCTTTAGAAATCTGAAATACATAGCCAGGGTGAAAAACCTCTTTTTAAAGTCGGGAAACTAATATTTCTCTTGCAACTCATGCCATGAACTATGTATGCGAATGTTGAAATGCATAAGTGTCATCCCATATATCATGTAAGTACAAGCACACACACTAACATGGTAACCACCTTCTATATTGAGATCGTACTAACCTGGAGTCCACCAGTCTAAGTCCAAGGCCTCGTGCTTATAGTCTTATAACATAGGAAGTATAGAAATAACACGATAACAACAAGATCTAGAGGAGGAAAACTATTCTATCACAACCTACTACTCTAACTTATACCTAAGATACCTAATCTATGACTGATACCATGTTCTAGTCTTTAATAAATAACAGATGACCTAAAACTAAGGTAAGGTACGCAACTAACTGAATTAAGCTAAGGAAGAAGCATACTGACCTGGAATCCATCCAATCCAGCACCCATGGACTTGGGCCCACAAATACACAATATACGACAACAGGGGAAATACGAGGAAGAAATGATATAATATAAATATAAAATAAATAGTAAACGTCTACTCTACCGTCAAGTCCTCTCCTAATCCTATGTTAAGGTTTCCTAATCTAATCACCCCAAGTCACAAGCAACATAAACTAAGCTAAGGCATTCGACTATAATCCCGAGGATGCTATAGATACTACGCTATGACTTACATAGAACTACAAGATGCAATAAGAATTTCTGAACAAGATTCTACTCTAAGGCCTCTAAATGAACTATAAGGACTAAAATACATAATTAGAGCATAACCAACCATAATATTTACCCAACCATAGCAGTCTATTATATGAATACCTTAAATAAGCAAAGTCTAAGAGTAAGTAAGTTGCAACCTACCCGGAAGTCGAACTGCAAGCACGAACTATCACTCGTGTGCCTTCCCTTTCCGAATGGCCTCGAATCACTGCCACACTATCATAAACATATTCTAGGTATCAAAATAAGAAAAATAACACCCATATTAGTATATGAAAATTCAGGCTAGAAATTGGGTCAGAAATTGACCCTCGAGGGCTGCTAATAAAAGCAGAAACCAATTTCCAATTATGCTCCCTATAAGGTAAGGGATGCATGTACAAAGAATTTGGCTAAGATGGGATTGAATTTGGACCTCAAATGGTCCAAAAAGCTTACTTTAATGGTGGAGAAAATAAGAATCTAAGACCCAAATTATGGAATAAAGCACAGAATTAATACTAGAATGAGTACTAGAATGTAAAGGAGAAGATCATTATCTCACACGGTTACAAAATCATCCAAAATTGATGATTCTCCTTCTTAGCTGAGCTTAAAAATGGAGGAAGACAATTGTGTTTTAACACTTGAAGTAAAGAGGAAGAGAACGGATAAATCATCAAAGGTGTGATGTTACAGTAGTGGCAAAAACACCACAGGAGTGGAGGTCAACAGTAACCTCTGACTCCGCAGGTGCTGCTCAAGCTTCACAGGAGCGGAGGCTGGTGATGTCACCAGCCATCGCTGGTGCAGCACCTTCTATGCAGGAGCGGCTTCGCTAGTGTGAGCGAAGCTCCGCAAGAGCACCTGCACCAGCACCAACTGCACTAGCAAAAACACCAACACCAATAAGTCATCGAACAAACCCTCAGGATTCATTCTGTGCCCTGAACACAAACTAAATATGCTACCCAACTGAAAATGGCATTTCGGACTCAATAGAATTATTGAAATGACTAACAGAGGTCGTCTTGATGAAATATTGACCAAAGTCGACACTTTGCTGATTTTGCCTAAAAGTTACCCAAGTGCCCAAAATGAGTCTGGAAGCCTCGAAACCCAAACCAAAGGTCTCACTAGCCCAAAGTCTATGCTTCAGAGCTAACAATGCTGGCGAAATTCTCATCCAAGCCCATTTGCTATGGAAGCTGACCAAAGTAAAACTTTTCAATTTTCTGAGTGATAAGGAGAGAAAAATCTTGGGTTAAAAGAAAATGCCATTTTGGAGTTTTTAAGAGTTCCGAAATAGGAAAACTCTCTTAAAACACAAATGAACTGCCCAAGAACTGAACCATCAGTCTTGACAAGTCATAAATGACTTGTAGCCGCTGAGGGAAAGCTTAAAATGCTGAGAATGCATGAAATAAGAGGAAATGACCTGGAGGGTGATTACAACATCCACTACTAAAAGAACTTTCATCCTTAAAAGTTAAGAAATAGAAAGCACCCTAAGGCTAAAAAAATATGAGGATATCAGGTTTGTATGTCGAGCTCGGCTTCCCAAGGAGCCTTCCCGACCGGATGACACCCCCACAGAATTTTAAATTGAAAACTTCCCAAAACTCCAACTTCTTACCTGCCTGCCCAAATAGCAATAGGCCCTTCCTCGAAAACCAAAACCTTATCTAACTGAACCGACTCCCATTGAAGTACGAGAAACTCACCCATAACATATTGATATAATAAAGAAATAGGAAAACCAGGATGAACACCCAACAGAGCTAGTAACAAAGCTAACTCCAAAAGTTACCTCCTCAATACTCTAACTCACGAACTCTCTGATCCACATAACCCTTCTGCCTATACTGAACTGTACGAAGCCCGTTCTGAATCATCTGTACTCTTAACCATGAAGTCATGCAATAAGTCAGTCACCCAATTTATCCTCGAAAACATTAACCAACCCAATAGGAAGCCGATACCTCCTACCACACTTTACCTTGAACAAAGTAATTTGAATACTTGAACCCTACCAAAGCCAAGCACTGGTCTCACTAACCTCCAAAATCAATAACATATACCCGTAGTGTATCCTTAAAAATCGGAATAGTCTTCTTTGACTGACCATCAGTCTACGGATAGAAAATTGTGCTAAGCTCAACCTGGATACCCAATCTTATCTGAAACGACCATCAGAAACTCAATTGCCAACGAAACACTGTGTTCAAAAATGATATGGACAAACACCCTGAATGTAGATTCTGAACCAACCCCTATGAATTGTACAAGGTCTGACCCAACAAAAAGTGAGTAGACTTGATCAATATACCCACAATGACCCAACAATATCAAATCTCTACAAGATATATGGAAAGTCTACTTATCAAATCTCTGACAGACTCTAAAATATCAAGTCAAACTGACCCATTGTTAAAGACTAGGTGCCTGAAGCCAAAGGTCATCACTTAGCTAATAGGAATGCCATAATCTCTAAACTTATCGTCTTCTAGAATGAAGCACTTGACCTGCTGTACCAACACACAAACCACCAACCTCTAAAGCATCTCAATATATGACAAAACTCTGGCTATCAACTGGAAGAGTCCGAACAAACACTAAAATCCATAAATCCTCGAGCTTTAGAGCACTCACCTCATATTCGTCGAACCACTAGAAGAGGAAAATCATATGAATAAATCTAGTCAAAGGTGCCACAACCAAAGAAAGCCCTTCACAAACCATCTGAAGTAACCTGCTAGCTTACACAGTCTGAAGCCCCAACTCTCAACGCTGCTCACGCTCCTTCTTATTCCTCAAGTAGACTCAAAAATTATCAATGTACACTATAGCAACTGAAACTCAATAGGATCTGAACACACAACTCATCAAATCCGCAAACACTGCTGGTAGTCACCACACCTACATAAGGAGCCACCTTCCTCTTTCCTAAACCGAACTGAAACACTCCCAAGGAGATATACTAGAGAAAGTCCTGAAGTCATTCCTTTAAATCCTATGCTCTACTGGTGTCATTTGTCATGGCGAAAAAGGAATGGGTCAAGTGCCCAACTCAACATCAATGCCGAAGTCTAAACGTACCCAAGCTAAAGACTGGGTAAAGTAGGAGGAAATCACACCAAATACTCGCTACCACCAGAAACTAACCCAAGCAAAGAATGCCAGCACTATCCTCACAAACATAACCAAGACCATCTAAACACCCATTTGCCTACCTAAAAACCAAGCTCTCCGAGACAACACAACTTCCCTTGGCATATAGCTACTGGTACCATACCATACTAACTGAAAGGTTTTATGCATAAGCTAGATAATAGTCTTGGAAAAACCACCCCAACCATTAGACAATGAGATAAACAAACCAAGCCTAAAATAATGCGAAGACCACCAATTAAGATAACAAGACCTACCGCGCATCATACCCCCAGATAGATATCTCCTAAGACTGATACACTCAATCCACTACTAAAAGAATTCTCCTATGGGCTAGCTACACACATAAGTACTACAAAACTCAAATAGTACAACCATATGAAAAGAGACATAGAATATAAATATACATGAACATGCATACCTCATATCAAAACAATACCAAGGCTAGCAGACGATAATAAAGATCATACCTAAAATGGCAACACTTGGAGCCTCAACCTCTAGCCTACTCAAAGAAGTATCCGACCGACTGCGTCCACCTACATACTGAGTACTTGCACCACTACCTGTCCTACCCAGCGGAGCTACCGATGCTAAAGGCTTGATTATCCCACGCCGGGTATGCTCTATAGAATAGTGGCCAACAATCCCACAATCATAACAGCCCCAAAAAGCTCCACCCGAATACAAATTACCTGCCGACTCAGAACGATCACCTGAACTGCCTGACTGGGAGTCATCTCTAAAAATTTAGGGACCATCCCTACTACCCTGCACACCTCCTCTAGTCAGTGGCACTGGAACTCAAAGCGGGTGAAACTCGCTGAACTTGGGACAATCCCTAGCAAAATGCCCCAAATCACTACACACATAGCAACTTCTACCAGATAAAGAAGGATAAGCAATTGTATGCAAAGTTCTCCAAGTGTGAGTTTTTGCTTGAGTCCATGGAATTGTGTCCAAGAATAGGATTATGGTGGATCCAAAGAAGATTGACGCAATTTGGGATTGGGCTGGGCCTACTTCACCTACTGAGATTCAAAGCTTTGTTAGGTTAGCTGGCTACTACCGACACTTTATGGAAGGGTTTTCTTTGATCGCATCTTCTTTGACCAAGTTGACTTAGAAGAATAGGGTTTTTAGTGGTTTGAGAGTGTGAAGCAAACTTCCAAAAGCTTAAATCTTTGTTGACTTCGACTCTAATTTTGACTTTACTAGTAGAGGGTCAGAGCATTACTGTGTATTCTGATGCTTACATGATTGACTTTGGGTGTGTATTGATGCAGAAAGACAGGGTTATTGCATATGCCTCTAGGAAACTGAAGGTTCACGAGAAAAACTACCTCACTCATGATTTGGATTTGACAGTGGTGGTTTTTGCTTTGAAGATTTGGAGGCATTATTGTTATGGCGTTCATTGTGAGATCTTCAACGATCATCATAGCCTACAATACATATTTGACCAGAAGGATCTCAATTTGAGGTAGCGTAGGTGGTTGGAGTTACTTAAGGACTATGACATGACGATTATTTATCACCCGAGCAAGGCCAATGTGGTGGCAGATGTCTTAAGTAGAAAAACAATGAGTATGGGTAGCCTTGCATTGTTATTATCTTAGGAGCATTCTTTGTCTTTGGAAATTTAGACCTTAGCTAACCGATTGGTGAGACTTCATATTTTCGAGCCCGGTAGGGTTCTTGCTTGTGTGGAGGCTAATACACCCAAATTACACCATGAAATGGTATAAAACGGCCATTGTTCAAATGTAGAACCCAACAAGGTTGGGGTCTAATTCCACAGAGAATACAAGATAGAAATTCACTTCTTCAGTGTAACACTCGACTCGAAATCTTAATTTAGAAGGAAAAATGGGAGGAAAGGATAGTATTAAAGTTGTTTTGAAACTGATTTCTAACAATTAGGAATGATTCAATAAATAAAGGTGATTAGGATCGTGTTTCCAAAGTGAAAATAATGTAATTGGGTATTACCTTTCATCCATTCAAATGCCTCAAGCCTTAAACAATGATATCCCACACATTCATTAAAAGTCTTTCGATCAAATTAATGAATTTCACCTTAGTCTTTATCAATCCCTAAAGTGTGATTTGAAGCTCAATCAATGAAATCTCAAGTTAGATTTACTATTTCTAAGCTCGAGATATTAGATGAGGTTTAAAGCCCTAAATCCTAACTAATAATTCTTTTCATATTTCCCAACTTTTCATGTTCAAGCAACAAAAGAGAATGAAGGCACATTCAATGTTTGCAACCACCCAATGGATTTGAAACAAAGAATTTATAAAAAAAGCTTTAAAGGCATAACAATGGAGTTAAAGGCCAACACCCTCTTACATGACCACCAACTTTTATCCCACAACACTAATTGGAAGTTTAGCAACTCATATTAAATGTAGAAAATTTAATCAAGAAAATAGAGAACATCCATACAGTAACTGAGTTTATAGTAATTGACTGGAATGAAAAAGACAAATAAAAAATTTAATATTGTCTATGTCACGTCCCAAATCGGTAGAGGGACGACTGATACCTGGTGCCACACTTGATCAAGAAAACCAACAGACACCAAACAAAATAACACTGGTGGACCGTCAAAGCCAAGCCCAAAAAAGAATCCAAACAAAAACAAACTTGAATATAACAAAAATATAATATAAGGTCAATCAGGCCGCAACTGACTACCAGACCCACAACAGGTGTCTACAAACCTCTAAGATGAAAAGCTACTAACCACGAGTCAGGGCTTGGCCATGACGTACCTATTACCGATATAAAGCTAAAGAAGACTCTAGACTCAACAACTTCAAAAAGAACGGAGTGTACCAACGATCAGCTAAACTCGACCACACACAATCAGGACTATTGTCTACCTGATAACCCTCAGGCATGACTGCCACGCCCTCAGGCAATAGGGACGTCAGTACGTAAGAATGTACATAATATGTAAGGAAACAAAATAACAGAAATAACATAACCCAAAACTAAAATCACAATATGAAGGAAGTCAAAATAGAAACAATACCAATATCTTAACGACAACCTGCACAGACACAATGTCATCCCAATACTACCTTACCTGCCCCTACTAAAGGCCACACAACAACCACAACCTCGGCCACACATCACCTCAAAAACTCAAGATACCATTAAACAGAACAATTATAACATAGAAATGCAAAATAAGATGAACATCACAAGTCAATCAACCCTGTCGGACACAATCACGGCCAAAAGAGTGCATAATACATAAGCTCAACCTACAGAACGAACTCATGACTTACGGGAGAGCAATACACAAGTATGACCATGTAGAAAATACTCACGCCTTACAGGTCTTCATAATGCCATGAGCTCAATCATCCGGAAGGGTCTCACCTCTTACAGGTCCTCTCAAAACCACATGCTCAATCATGCAGAAAGGTCTCACGCCTTATAGGTTCTCGCAAGCCCTCTAGGCAATCACAATACAAAATCTAATGACACATAATACAATATAAAGCACACAATATGATACAATACAATATAAACTTAACAAAATAGTCCATAACAATCACCATAAGGCCACCACTCGAGCACTATGACCTACGACATATTGCCAACCAACCACGTATATCCATCACTGACCTCGAGCTACATAACTAACCATAGCCCTCAACACAACCCAATATCACAATCAACAACAATCTCAGCAAATCAAACATTTTGTAAAAAAAATATACTAATCGCTATGTGGGCTAACAAGACCACCAGGATATATATAGGAATGCAATTAAAATAGGAACATGTATGTATACAAAATACCAATCCCACAAGTAACCCGTGTGCCACTATACCACCTCCATACCACATTCATAATACCACAATTAACTCAACAATCATCATAATTTGATAAACACAACCATATAACACCACCTCTTACTTCTAACTTAAGACTAAACCTACATCACCAGATATGAGTTTTTAATAAAAATAACACTAACAACAATTTAGAGATATTTAACAATCGACTCTTGACATGAAGTTTTTAAATCTTAAGAAATCATGTTAAAAAGGAAAGTAATAGCCT
This sequence comes from Jaltomata sinuosa, assembly GCA_003996215.1. NCBI lineage: Eukaryota > Viridiplantae > Streptophyta > Magnoliopsida > Solanales > Solanaceae > Jaltomata > Jaltomata sinuosa. Next base: position 109,086 of record QJPP01003233.1, on the reverse strand, counting down.
TTATATACCTAGAATCTGAGATTGAATAACGTGATATAGATAATTGACTTTCTTTCAATGACCACATAAAATGTTGAAATATTTTTGCCACCAAATCTCTTGAACATGCTTAGAAACAATAGTTGTATGTACATATATGTACATGAACACATACAGTAACTAACAGGAAAATGAAAATGAATCTTTGTGGAACTTACATTTATATATATAACAATAATACAACACACACTAAGTAAAAGATGGGTCACTTTTAAGTGAAATATCTTATCACTACATAGTTATATATAATGACAAAAATGACTCATCATGGACTTTTGTTGTACACACCCTATTTTTCTACGTGAAAGTTGGGTGGTAGCAATAATTTATTTATTTTAATCTCATCACGTGTGCACTCAGAAATTGTATATATTCATGATAAAATATATATAACTTTTTGAATATATCATAATTAATAGAAAATTATTTTGAATAAAGCCCACCTCATATAATAATAATTTTTTATCATAACTAGACTTACTATCTCCATTAAAATATTTAATAAATTATAAGACTCTTATACAATAAATACATACACAAATATATCCTAACTAAAGATTTTATATAATTATTTATGACATTTCACAAAGGCAATGTGTATATATATATATATATATAATTTTAATCTACATCCAATTTTTCTGAATCACGGGCTATGTTACAATAAAACTCTCAAATTTAGGCTCGTAAGCCTTTGACACTGGACAAAAAATAACTTTAAACACTAGAGGTGTTACATCCTTTCCTTCTTAGGAATATTTGTCCTCAAATGTGAAATAGAACGCATGAGTAAGCCTAGAAATTTCTTGAATTTCTGGCAGAACCTCCCCTATATACTAGACTACATCACACCTGCCACACAACCCAGAAAACATACCACATGTCTCACAAGGACATTAGCAGCTACCAAAAAAATTCATCGAGTCCTACACAGCCATCGGCGACATAAACTCATAACAAGATCTGAAACTCACCTTAAGGCAAGCAACTCCTTGGAAATGCTATGATGCCACAAATTGGAATTGACCTTTCCACAAGGTCTGTAGAAGTCTGACGATCAAGAATCTCTATCGCACTATTTCAATAACTCAACTCCCAAAACACAACTCTACTGCACGATCTAAAAGATGAAAGAATGGAAACCAATCCTAAATGTCATATAGCCTCCTAATTGTAAGTGTAGTGCACAATACACTCATAATCAAGACACTACTAGACACAACTTATAGATTCCCTAGGATATAACATTGCTCTGATACCAAGTTTGTCATGCACTAGATCGGTAGAGGCATGACTGACACCTGGTGCCACTCTTGATCAAATAAACTAACAGAAACCAAACTAAATAACACTGGTGGGACGTCAAGGCCAAGACAAGAAAAGAACTACAACAGAATTAAACTCGAATATATAAAAATATAATATAAGGTCAATCAGGCCACAACTGACTACCAGACGTACAACATGTGTCTACAAGCCTCTAAGATGAAAAGCTACTAACCATGAGCCAGGACAGGGCCCTGATGTACCTGTTATCAATATAAATCTAAAGAAGACTCTAGACTCAACAACTTCAAAAATAACAGAGCATACCAACAATCAACTGAACTCGACCACACGCAATCAGGACCACTATCTACCTGATACCTGTAAGCATGAATACAGTGCCCCTAAGGAAATGTGGACGTCAGTACAAAAAATATACTAAATATGTAAGGAAACAAAATAGTAGAAACAACACAACCCAAAACTAAAACCACAATATGAAGAAATTTAAAATAAAAATAATACCAGCATCCTAACCACAACCCGCATAGACATAATGTCAGCCCGACACTACCTTACTTGACCCTACTTAAGGCTACACATAACCACAACCTCAGTGATAGGTCACCTCACAAACTTAAGATACTTCTAACTAGAATAATTATAACATAGAAATGCAAAACAAGATGAATATCACAAGTTAATAAACGCCGAACACAATCACGGCCCAAAGGGTGCACAATACATAAGCTCAACTTGTGGAACAAACTCATGCCTTACGGAAGAGCAATACACAAGTATGACCATGCAGAAAATACTCATGCCTTATAAGTCTTTATAATGTCATGGGCTTGACCATGCAGAAAGGTCTCACGCCTTAGAGGTCCTCGTAAAGACATGAGCTCAACCATGCAGAAAGGTCTCATGCCTTATAGGTTCTTGAAAGCCCTTCTAGACAATAACAATCACAAAATGCAATAACACATAATACAATATAAAGCACACAATACAACATAATATAAACTTAACAAAATAACTCATAACAATCACCATAAGGCCACTACCCGAGATCTATGACTTATGACATATCATTAACCAACCACGTATATCCATAGGTGATCTCGAGATACATAACTAACCATAACCCTCAACATAACCCAATATCATAATCAACAACTAACTCAGCTAATCAAATAGTTTGTAAAAAAAATATACTAATCACTATACGAGCCAACAAGATCACCAGGATATCTATACAAATGCAAATAAAAGAGAAACATGTATGTATAAAAAATACCAATCCCACAAGTAAACTATGTGCCAATGTACCTCCTCTATACCACAACCATAATACCATAATTAACTCAATAATTACCATAATATGATAATCATGACCATATATACACCACCTCTTTGTAATGACCTATTCCATTGTTATAGTAAAGTAAGGGCATAAGTACCCGACTAGAAAAGCCCTTAAGGTGAGAGTTGGTAAAATCTCAAGCTAGGATAAGCTTTAACAAAAATCTAGTATTATGTACTTTAGATATAATTGGGACCATGTATGGTAGTATGGAGTCCTTTTATAGATAGTCAACTATCATAGAGTCTCGTAGGAAGTTTCAAGACAAAAATTGAATTCATAGAACTTTGGTTATGGTAGTTGCCACATTGAGATTAATCTGTGTTATCTAGAAAATGAAGTGTATTGTAAAATGAGCGATTTGGGGAGAGTTTTTGACATTCTGGAAATAGCCCTTTGTCGCGACGAAGGGAGATCACTCATAATGATAGGCCATCAGGATAAGTCGTCCTCATTGTGATGATTCATCATGATGAGAAATAGCTCATCGCGATAAGACAACGGGTAGTTTACCTACACTTATTCAATTTTTCTGGATTATTTTCCCACAATGCCTATTTCATTCTAGAGCTCCAAGAAGCATTCTTCTCAAGAATTTTAGTGTTTTCCTTTATTTGAGGTAAGTAACTTTGTAAACCCCTTCTTTTAATGATCACTAATCCTTGTAGTACCTTTTGGGTGAAGATTAATTGTGAAATTCTTGAGTTTGAACCCTAAAAGCATGAAACTTAGGGAAAACTCTATGGGTAGGTGCAATTTCAGCTAGAATTGATCCTAAGTTGTTTTTTTATGATTCCTAATATGAAATTAACAGTTCTTAACATGATTAAGGCTAGTGGGGAACCTTGGGTTTCATAAAGGTAAAATCTTAAGGTATAAAATGACTAAAAAGTGGTTACTTGATTAGAAACTCTTTGGGTGTTGATTTTATAAATGTGGTGAGACGAGTTAATGATTAACTGACCCTTGGGGAATGCTATAAACCTCAGTTAAGGGTAAACCTAGTGGGTTAAATTCCCAAGGCCTAAAATAAAGAGTAAATAATTAATTACTCTTGTATATATTGTTTATAGATCTTGAACAACCCGAAGTGTAAAGGAAGTGCAAGGCAGTTGTGAAGTTGTTTGCGGGTGGTAATTCTTCCCTCAAGGTAGGTTATGGTTTTAATTAGAGTTGAGACTTATTTTAGTACATGTATATGGTTGAATTAATTCCGCATTTTATTTATATTAGTTTGACTTTATTTATGGTTTAATTAAGTTGGTTTTAAATCTATCTCTTCTAAAATTGGCTAAGTATATAGTTAAGGTTCGGGTTAGTTGATTCTCCCACAGGCAGGTCATTGTGGTTTCTGCTCACAACCAGTTGGATCATGACACTCTTACTTCTAACTTAAGACTAAATTGACATCACCGGATATGAGTTTCTAACAAGAATAACACTAACAACAATTTAGAGACTTCTAACAATCGACTCTTAGATGGCACGCTAGACATGAAGTTTTCAAATCTTAAGAAATCATGTCAAGATGGAAAAGAATAGCCTTTACATACCTAGAATCCGAGATTGAATAACTTGATATAGATAATTAATTTTCTTTCAGTGATCACATAAAACATTTAAATATTTTCACCATCAAGTCTCTTAAACATGCTTAGAAACAGTAGTTGTATGTATATATATATATACACGAACACATACAGTAACTAACAGAAAAATGAAAATGAATCATTGTGGAACTTACATTTATATATATAATAATAATATAAAACACACCAAGTAAAAAATGGGTCACTTTAAGTGAACTATGTTATCGCTACATAGTTATATATAATACCAAAAATGACTCACTTAGACTTTTGTTGTACACACCCTATTCTTCCACGTGGAAGTTGGGTGGTAGAAATAAGTTATTTTCTTAATTTCATCACATGTGCATTCGGGTATTGCATATGTTCGTGATAAAATACATATAACTTTTTGAATATATCATAATTAATAGAAAATTATTTTGAATAAAGTCCATCTCATATAATAATAATTTCTCAACATAATTAGACTTAATATATTTGTTAAAATAATTAATAAATTATAAAACTCTTATAAAATAAATACATACACAAATATATCGTAACTAAAGATTTTCCATAATTATTTAAGACATTTCACAAAGGCAATAAAAAAATATATTTTTAATAAAATTTCAATTTAAATCATTTTTTTCTGAATCATGGACAATGTTACGATAAAACTCTCAAATTTAGTCTCGTAAGACTTCAACACTGGACAAAGAACAAGTTTAAATACCAAGGGTGTTTGTCACGACCTGATTTCTTAGGTCATGATGGCACCTACAACCCCCTAATAGACGAACCAATTCTCGTAGCCCGAAACGGTTCGTATGAGCTACTACCTAACCAATACGCACAATAATCAGAAATAAGCGGAAGCAGAATATAAAGATAAGGACAAAGCGGAAGCAACAACCTGAATATATACATAATGAAACTACACCAACCCCAAGACTTGGTATCGATAGTACATAAGCTTCTAATAGAATACAAGTGCTAGAATTAACAAAATGATAAGTACAATTGTCTCCGTATATACAAAGAGTAACAATACAAAAGATGAGATGTGGTCAAGCCCCGACCATCAGGCGTTCACCCTAGTCTCAGATATGCAAAAGCTGCACTAGTCTCCAAGGCGATCAACGACGAAAGCTCAACTATTATCTGCACTAGAAAGATGCAGAAGTGTAGTATGAGCACCAATTGCTAAGCAATGGGTACCCAATAGGCATCATCGGCCGACTGAGCGCATATAAGATATAAAGACAGTAATATAGCAGATAGCAAGAAAACAGTCACCGAAATAATAGAGAAAGCACAAGGAACTAGTACGGAGAATAGTCAACCAAGAGTTATAAGCATACAATGCTAGCACAAAAGATATACAATCATAGAAACACAGTTAAAAGAAAGAAGAACACACCTGAAATCCTTGCAACAATAGTATAAGAATCAGAGAGTTTAGAAGCATGGCGGTATACCGGTAACCTCAAATAAAAGGGAAAGAAGGAAAACAGTTTAACATACTCAAGATAGGATCAACATACATAAGGAAATCATATTACAAATTCAACTTCAAGAAGCAAAGACGTAGATTAACCTTACAAGTACAAACCTAAAATGGAATAACTAAGCCAAAAGAACCAAGAGTTACCACTCAAAATCCTGCTAAAGAATAGAATCAGGAACCCACAATCCGCTCAGAAGACTACTCAATAGTGCCTCAATAATATAGGACTCACTAGCCCCCTCAATACTCAAGCCCAACCCGGAGCCTCAACAGGCTAAAAATTTCCCAATCCACAAGAACCAAGGACCACAACTAGGTCTATGAGATGACAGGAATAATATAATATACCTAAAGTCCCAACGGCCACCCATACAACCAAGGAACATAATCAAGTGAAAACAAACCCTCTGACCGCCCATACAACCAGAGCGTACACTGAACACATAATAAATAAGGGTGGAATCCGAGTAAAATATGCATGATGATGTGATATGACGAATCTGTAACCAAGTGTGATCGCAGTGTTGTATGTTACCCCCTTCGATGCCCTAAAGGTTCAATAAAGGCGGGATCCATGTAAGAAAATCTCCCGAGTACCTCTCCTACACCGTACATCCCCTCTCTCTAGTCACCATCGGTCTGTAGCACTTGGTTTGAAACAGTAGGGTCCATGGAGGTCTACTTGTAGACCACATACTAACCCAAAAATTAATGTATCTCAACAGTCGGGATCTTGTAGTACGTGCTCGGATTCAATCCGAGTCTAAATCAATAGTAGTAATCTTAATGACCCCCATCAAGGGTGTCCAGAGCATATCCGGGTCTAAAGAAATAGTCATGTCTCAAAAACCCTCATCGAGGGTGCCCAGAGCGTATCCTGGTATAAAATAGAAATCATGTATCAAAATCCCTAAATTGGGTGCCCGGCCCATATCCGGGTCTAAATCCATAAAAATCAATGTCTAGTGCTACGGCCTAGCCGAGCCTAGTATCAGAATGAAGACTAGTACTCAAATCATCGTAATATCCCCTCTACTCTGAGAGGTTTTGTAAAAGTCAATTTAAAAGTCCTTTCCAAGTCATGTACCAAAAATGGGCCCTCGGGGCCATGCAAAGTTTAGAAAACCATTCATAGTCAGCCCGAAGCCAAATCAGTAGTAAAACATTACATGAGTGATATGCTCGCAAATAAAAGGATAGCCCAATGGCTCACAAACAATTCCTACCGGCCCTGCACAGGATCTCAGCTCTACAGTAGATAATAACCAGCCTAAAAGGATATCTCTATGTCCGGGACTTGTGTACGTTCCCAACTAACCCACCATATATGTTCCAAAATTAGTACAAGGCCACACAGGACCACAAGGGTAATATACAATACTACACAAATACTACAATCAATGTATGAAATAAACAAATAGAAACGACGAGCAAGGTCTGGGGTACCAATCTAATACAACCCACCCAAGGATGCTAATTAATGCAGGTATAGCCTATATACGCAGAGTCTAGGTAGGGAAAGTCATAACCTACCTGTCATCCAATGACTAGCTACGAGAATGACGTTGTCCAGGCTGGAACTGCTCTGGGAAGCTCCAATTCACAAAAATACTATCAACATAATAATCTACACATCAAAACAAGTCTAACGATACCCATAATGCTATAGAAATAGCTGGGTCAAAATTGGGGTCACCGGTGGGACCATAGGCCCCACAACCTGAAACCAAGAACGGAAGAGTGCACCATGATCACCAGACTCCTAAGTGTGCATGCTCAGAATATGAAGAAATTTAACCAAGGGAAATGGCTCAAAACCGCCAGCCACTTCAAGAACAAATTAAGAATCAAATGGGATGAATTTAACGGATTTAAGCGGATAAAACTCACCAATAATGATGGAGGAACGATCAAGGCCAAAATATTTCACCCTAACACCAAGAATTGAGTCAAAACAGTGCTTAGACAAGCTTGGAGCCATTATCAATGGAGAAATAGGTTTTAGAGTGAAGAAGACAAAGTTGGGGGAGTATATACTGCCCAGGGGTCCTTTATCGCGATCGCAAAGGGACCCCTCGCGATCGCGAGGACCACACTAGCTAGACCATCGTGATCGCGAGGACTAACCATGCAGTCGCGAAGAACAACAGAGAGAAAGCTTCATCGCCATCACGATAAGAGATATCGCGATCGCAAAGAGCAAGGGACCAGGCGCTTCATCGCGATCTTAAGGAAAATGGATCACGATCTAGATTAAGGCCTGAGGCCTGTACCTGCAACAACAAAATCTACAACTTTTGAAAAACTCAACGAGGAATTCAGGGCATAATCGAAAACCAATATTCACAAACTAATAATGCTAACAGAGTGGAAACAACATTCTGGACTCAACAGAGTTGATGACACTTCCATACGAGGTCGTCTTAGAGGAATGTTGACCCAAGTCAACACTAACTCACGCCAACTGAACATCCGAAATGAGCTCGGCTAACCCAGGACCCGAACCAACCAACTACTTAACATAAACTCGACATTACGGAGTTAACAATGCTGACAGAATTTCTATCCGAGTCCGTCTTCTCCGAATGTCGACCAAAGTCAACCAAACAAGCCCAATTGGCCTGAAAACACAGAATGAGAGAGAATTCCAAGCTAAAAAGCTCCCGGATCCCGACCAATGTTCTTACTCAACCAAAGTCCATGCTCCAGAGCTAACGAAATTGTCAGAATTTTATTGCGAGCACGTTCACCAAGAATGTTGAGTGATGTCAATGATTTCAAAAGCCTAAAGCTCTAAAACAAGGAACGGCCAAAAAGACCAAGCAAATGGCTCGGGCACCAAACTACCAGTCCCAACAAGCCATAAATGACTTGGGGCCGCTACAGACAAGCTCTAACGGTACAAGAAAGGCGAACACGTGAAAATGATCGGGAGGGTCATTACATCATCCACTACTAAAAGGACTTTCATCCCCGAAAGTCAGGAAAGAAGGAAAGACTAGAGATTAAAAGAACAGTGGATATGAAGCCTTCACTACTCTCTCGAACAATTCGGGTAGCCTACTCGACCGGATGACACCCAACATAACATAACTAAGGAAGGCAACCAAGCCTAAACTCCTTACTAGCCAAGTAAGAATCCAAACTCAAACTCCAAAACACCAAGGGACTGCCAACCCAAACTTAAACTAGAGAATCCCAACCGGAAGGAACTGACACAACACCAAACTAGAGAAGCAAGGCGACCAACACACAGAAGTCGAATCTTTGAAACCACAACCAGGTTTACCAAAAAAAGCCATCACCCAAAATTTTAACTCATGAACCCACTGATCTGTAAAACCTTTTTATTCTGAACTGAATCCTTTTGGACCACGAACAGGAAGCTTCATATAAGTCAGACACTCAAACCACCCTCAAAGCATCAACTGACACACCCGGAGATCCATAGTCCCCGCTTGTACTTCACTATGAACGAAGCCATCCTTTTCACTCAAACTCCTTCCAAGCCAATCTATAAACTACTATCCTTTGACATCCAAAACACTAACCTAAAGCACATACTCAAAAATTATAGTAGTTTTACCCCAACTGACCACCAACCAATGGACGAATACCTCTGCTAACATCAAACCCGATAACTGAACCCAACTGAACAACCCATCTGAATCAGACTGAAGCTTACACATCCAAGTTAAGAAAGGCATGTATGAATGCCCTGTGTTGACGGAGAAACTTCAAAACTGTAGAACGATACCAACCTCACTGAACTAGACCCAATCTGAATTAACTGACTACGAAGGCACTAGGCAAATCTTCCCAACAGACCTAAACTAGAACCAAGATCTTTCAAGAAGTGTGGTAAGCCTACCACGAAGTTCAAAATCACCAGCTAAGCTCCAAACTCTAAGAATACTCAAACACCACTCAAATTTGAATTCGCCTTACAACTCTCACCTCAGGAAGAAGTTCACCATGCCATGAATATCAAGTCAAAACACCCTGAAGGCAAAGGAAAAGGTGCCTGGGGTTCAAAGTTGCAATCTAGCCATAGAAATCTTTGCATAGACCTTCAACTCATCCCTTTGGCTCAAATCAACCCCTCTACTGTATCAGCACAAAAACCAACCATCTTGAAGCACATAACATACTGAAATTCTAGCCCATACTGTCCGAGTCTAACCAATACTAGAACCTCATATAAAAGACAACCCTTGAAGACCCAACTAAACAAGCATTTTAAACTCTCGGTAACAAAGACAATGATCAATCTCAAAGTACCATTAGAACTTAAAATATCCTCGCTAGTCTCAACCCGCACAACCTGATCACATATAGCATACACCATGTTGAATCTCGAACTTACACCGTTAAATCTATCCAACCATGGTAGAAGGAACCTCGTACTATATAGGACACCACTGATATCTGGAATGTCTAGCCTAACTCAAAGGTTAGCCAAGGACTAGGTGTCCAAGGCCAACTGTCACCCCATAATGGAAAATGGGTAAGCTATGTCTTACGAACTCAATGCCTTCCAACCCAAGAAGCTACAACCAAAAGAACCAACCACGAACCATCTGGAGTAGTTTGCTAGCCCACGATTTTGAAACCCAACTTTAAAATTACCAACTAATGCCTTTGTCGAACCCGTATGCTGCCAATGAACCCTTAGGAACCGAAGCCAACTAGGCTTTGAATAATAAGTCATCCAATCTGTAGATGCTACTGAACCCCAAATAGCTCAAAGAAAAAGCCATTGTAATCTATAAACGGCCAAATCAAATCACCAACATACAACCCAAGGCAAACCTCCGTCGTCACCTCAGTCAACTACTAAAACACATAAGCACAAAAAAGGAGTCATCTCCCTTCTTTTCCAACTAAACAAACCCTTCCTTAGCATATACCAAACCCTACAAACTCCTTCTCAAATCAAAACTAGAGCCATTTCCTTAGCTCCCATACTTACATTGTCAAAACTCAACAAGGCAGGAGAAAATGGGTCGAATGCCCGACTCACCCAATATGATATAATATACAATTCAACCATGAGGCTATGGTCAACACTTAGTCGAAAATGCTAAATCCAAACTCAATTACAATACTAATTTAAAAGCTCAACCAGAGGGCTACGATCAAAATTCATTCCAACTAGAACCGGGGAAACAATAAGACAACCCAACTAGATAAAAAATTAAAGGAGACTATGGGAACAACCCACATACCTGCCAACCTCTTAAACCAACCAAATGAAGAAGGTCGATTCTAATCACCCAAAAAAAAACCAATTTATGCACGCTAGCATAACCGACACCTCTCAACTTAAGACAAATCTCAAACTCCGGCACAACCACTGGTAACACCAAACCAACACAAGGACTTCTACCAACGCTAGAAAATAACCTAGGCATCAACCATATAGGACCGCTCAAAAAGGAAAGACTCAACACAAGTCTGGAGCCACAGTGAAACAGGAAACAAACCCAACCAGAAATAGACTAACAAGAACTACTCACGTGCTACAACTCTGGGTAAAACACCTCATAAGGATAACTCACCCCCATCAACTACTAAGGAATAAACTAACATGAAAACAACACATAAACACTACAACCCAGGTATCCAAACAACTAAATAAGTAGTAGGTAGGCATATAAGCAAATAAATGATAGAAAGGAAAGAATCACAATGCGAATAGGACTATCACAAGTTGAAGGTAGCAAAAGCCTAACCTGGAGCAACGATATCAGAAACATCTACCTCGGGCCCACTAATAGGGGAATCAGACTGATGGGGTCTAACTCTGGATTGAGTAGTAGAAGCTGAAGGCTCAACCATTCCTTGTCGAGGGCAATATCTAGAAAAGTGACCGATCACTCCATAATCATAACAACCAGGCTAATCAGGATACGCAATTGTGGGGCACTTTCTAATAGAGTGCCCACACTCACCACACTGGCGACAACCCTTACCACAACCACTAGCCCAGAAGCCACCTTGAACCACCTGGGGACAACCCCTACTACCCTTCACTCCACCTTTAGCCGGTGGCACTGATGCCCTGGGAGATAACACCTGCTGACCCTGCTGGCTGGATGATGGAATCGTGGAACAATCCTAAGAAAAGTGCCCATGCACACCGCACTGAAAGAAAATCCCAATGGATACATACGGGCAAGGAGATCTCACTGAACTTGATTGGCCACCACGACCTATACAACCCGAAAGCAAACCTTGAGGAATCTAACCCGCACCATGACCACTAAGATCAACATGCCCTGTGCCATTATCCCCTGGGACCTGTGGAGCAACTGAAACTGGCCTATTAGATAAGAAGCAATGAAATCCATCTTTGGTGAAGAAATTCCTACCTCGAGTCTGGGAACCTCTGAAACCATACTGGCCACAATGTCTCTTAGCACTACCCCCATAAGCCTCACGACCCAAACCCTCGATATCCCAAGCATGATCCACTACCTGAAGAAAGGTCATCCCAACTGTAACCAAATGCTCGGTCGCCAAACAGAGAAGTGAAATCAAACCTCCAACAAAGCTCTGAACCCTATCAAACTCAGATGGCATAGTCCTAGCAGTAAGACTAACCATCTCATGAAATCTTGCCTCATAGTCCAATACCGATATACAACCCTACTGAAGAACTGGAAGCTCAACCCTAATTGAAGCACCACTCATAGAACCAGGTACTGAAATACCCACAGGAGGACTCAGAGTCCTAGCCACGGTATCCTGAAGAACTGGGGTTGCTAAAAATCCAATCGGAGGCTAGGCTGGCCCCACACCCCCTATCTGATGCGATAAACTCTCACTCTAAAGTCCTGGTGCTGACGAAAGCACTGAAAAAATAGGCACAGAAGCCTTGACACCAACAACACTCAAACTCATCTTAGGCATCTGAGAAGGAATGAAACAACCAAAGTTTAGAAGTCAATAGAGCCAGGAATGCATGATAAGGAGACAAGAATATGGAACTCTTCCTAAAAATACCCTGTAACCTCTCGCAGATAGGATACGGATGTCATCATACTGATCCGCGAGACTCTACTTAAACACTTTCTTCTGTACCATAACACCGGTGAACCTAGAGCTTTGATACCAAGCTGTCACGACACAATTTCTTAGGTTATGATGGCACCTAAAACCCCTCAGTAGGCGAACCAATTCCCATAGCCTGTAACAGTTAGTAATGGGATACTACCTAACTAATATGCATATTAAGCAGAAATAAGTGGAAGCATAATATAAAGATAAGGACAAAGTGGAGGCAACAACCTGAATATATACATAATGAAACTACACCAACCCCAAGACTTGATATCGATAGTATAGAAGCTTCTTAAAGAATACAAGTGCTAGAAGTAACAAAATGATAAGTACAACTGTCTCCGAATATACAAAGAGTAATAGTACAAAAAATGAGATATAGTCAAGCCCCGATCATCAAGCGCTCACCCTAGTCTCGGATATCCAAAAGATGCACGAGTCTCCAAGGCAATCAATGGTTAAAGCTCAACTAATATCTGCACCTGAAAGATGCATAAGTGTAGTATGAGCACCAATTGCTAAGCAACGGGTACCCAGTAGGCATCATCGGCTGACTGAGCACATATAAGATATAAAGACAGTAATATAGCAGATAGCAAGAAAACAATCATCGAACCAATAGAGAAAGCACAAGGAACTAGCACGAAGAATAGTCAACCAAGAGTTATAAGCATATAATGCTAGAACAAAAGATAAAGAATCACAAAAACACAGGTGAAAGAAAGAAGAATGCACCTGGAATCCTTGCAACAATAGTATAAGAAGAAGAGAGTTTAGAAAAATGGCGGTATACCGGTAACCTCAAATAAAAGGGAAAGAAGGAAAGTAGTTTAACATACTCAAGATAGGATCAACATATATAAGGAAATCATATTACAAATTCAACTTCAAGAAGCAAAGACGGATATTAACCTTACAAGTACAAAACTAAGATAGAATAACTAAGCCACAAGAACCAAGAGTTACCACTCAAAATCATGCTAAAGAATAGAATCAGGAACCCACAATCCACTCAGAAGACCACTCAATAGTGACTCAATAATATAGGACTCACTAGCCCTCTCAATACTCAAGCCCAACTCAGAGCCTCAACAGGCTAAAAACTTACCAATCCACAAGAACTAAGGACCATAACTAGGTCTATGAGATGACATGAGTAATATAATCTACCCACAGTCCCAATGGCTGCCCATACAACCAAGGAATTCAATCAAGTGAAAACAAACCCTCTGGTCGCCCATACTGTCACGACCCAATTTCTCGGTCATGATGGCACCTACAACCCCCGGTAGGTGAACCAATCCCTGTAGCCCAGAACAGTTAGTAATGGGCTACTATCTAACAAATAAGAGAACAAGACGAATAAAATAGATAACAGGTATATAAATATATACATATGCGGAAACTAAACCAAACCCCAAGACCTGGTATCATAGTACAGAGCCAAAACTACATACATGAAGTGCAAACGATCCAAAAGAATATATACAGATATCCCTGAATGGTAATAGAGTACATAAAGCAAGAGATAAACTAAAGCTAAGCTCCGATCGCCAAGAGCTCACCCTCAGCCTGAAGTATTCCCCAACAAATCTCCAAGCACGAATCACAACGATCTAACGGCGATGGCCCACGCTAGGATCTGCACCCAAAGATGCAGGGGGTAGGGGTGAGCACCAAATGCGAAGCATCAGGTACCCAGTAGGTATCATAGGCCGACTGGGCACATATAAGATAAAAGTGTAGTAATAGACAGAATAGAAGCAAGCAGTCACAGAAATCAACGAAAGGTACACAGGAACTAGCCCAGAGGGAAATCAACAGAACCACATGTGAGGCTAGTAAGCAGAATATACACACCAATAGGCACAGGTGAAAGTAAGAAATAACGCACCTGGGGTCCTTGCAATAACAGTGTATATAAAATAAGTTTACGAAATGGACGGTATACCGGTAACCTCAAGTGTAAGAAGAAGAGAGAAAGAGTAATAATAGGCATGCTCAGAGACATGAATCAAACTCAACTAATCATACCAATCTCATACTTATCCATAATAGAGAACAATTTTGTAAGTAAAAAGCAAAAGTCTACCTACAGTCCCTCGGCCGCCCATACAACCGAGGAACACAAACAAGTGAAAACAAACCCTCCGGCATCCCATACTACCGGAGCGTACAATCAGCAAACAGCAAACAAGGGTGGAACCTCGAACCATGAATGATATGATGCATGAAGATCTCAAGTGCCATAGTATCTCTGTATGTACCTCCTCCGGCGCCGATCCGGCCCAGCAGGTAGGTTCCATGGAAGGACTCTGCCCGTATACCTCTACTCCCCCGTATACCCCTCTTCCGGCACACGCAGCCCGTAGCCCCTGGCCCGGATAGCAAGGTCCATGGAGGTCCCAGACCCCATACTAAATCTCAGTATCAGAACATGATATCTCGTCTCGATATCAAGATAGAGACCCAGTCTCGAATATGCATGCCCAGACCCTGTCCAGGACTAAAAATAGTAGGAAAATATCTCAAAACCCCCTCCAAGGGTGCCCGGGCGTAGCCGGGTCTAAACAGTAAAAAGTCATCTCAGGTGCTCGGTCCAACCGAGGCTAAAAATCATCTCAAGTAATAAGAAAACTCAACTAGCACCCCGGCCCTGCCGAGCCTAGCGATAATCATAAAACTGAAAACATAATTTTACTTTCTTGCCCAAAAATATCCACATGTGAAATCAACCATTTCCAAATCATTTCCATCAAAAACGGGCCCCCCGGGCCATGCAAGGTTTAGAAAACAGTGCCAGTAGGCCCGAAGCCGAAACCACAGTAAAACATGGATAAAACCTCTTTATATGCATGGAAATGGTATGATCACACACAATAGCTGCCCCGCAGCTCACAATCAACCTATCGACCCTGCACAGGCCCACAGCTACTCAGCAAGCATAACCAGCCTAGAAGGATAATTTCTATGCCCGGGACTCGCGGACATTCCCAAATTCCCACCTTCTATGTTCCAGAGTCAATAAGGCCTCACAGGACCACAAGGGTAAATAAAATATATCCGCAAATACTACAAGCAACGGAGGAATAAAATTAGGCGGACATGAATAAAGCGGTCGAGGTCTGTGGTACCAACCTAATAAACCAACCCAAGGATGTCCATTAATACAATTTTATCCTATATATGCGGAGTCTAGGGAAATTAAACCGTAACCTACCTGTCGTCCGACGACAAGCTGCTGGAACAACGATGTCCAAGCTCGAACCACTCCGAAAAAATCCAAAACTAAATCGGAACCGGATTCGGATTTGGGACGGAATAACTTGACGTAGATAATTGATTAATTGACACAAAGTTTTCCCCTCACAATACTCCTCACGTAACAAATATGATATACAGTAGTATGCAAAATAGTTGCATTAATTGCTGAAGCTGTGTGCAATATATATAACGTTATTCTAACTAAATGATCAATACAAAGGCAAAATATATACATTTGGGACCTTTAGTGGAACGCATGGTGGCAGTATGCACCATGGTGGGCACTTCCCACAACTCCACGTGGAGTTTGGTGCCAACTCAAAGTGTTCTATCCCGTTATATATATATTCGGGTATTGCATAAATTCGTGGTAAAATAAATATAATATTTTAAATATACCATAATTTATAGAAAATTATTTCAAACAAAACCTACTATATTATAATAATAAATTTTAACATACTTAAATTTACTATCTCCGTTAAAATATTATGGAGTATAAAAACTTTATAAAATAAATACGTAAACACTTATATCGTATCAAATATATTTTTCATAAACCTTTAAAATATTTTGAAAAGGCAATAATAATATAATTTTTACCAAATTCAACTTTTAAATAACGTATTTTCAAATACACGCACGATTTCGATACTCAAGAATTCTCTCGGGATCCTCCCTTATTTTTTATAACTATTTCGGAACTGAAATGGCATTTTAAAACGTGACGTCGAGGCTTAAATCACGTTTAACCCGACCCGGTTCGCAACCCGTTTTCTGCCAGACAGTCCGCGGTAAAACAGTCATAACTCTTTACTCCGAGATCAGTTGGACGTGAGGTTTTGTGCGTTGGAAACTAGACTCGTAGACCTTCGATTTGGTATTTCGGGGGACTTCTAACTCTTTATATATTGGGAGAAAAGCCCGAGACATTTGACCCAAAGTTCAGAAAATTTGTTAAAGGTCTTACGATATCTTTTGTCGATTTGCTTGACTTCAAAACTTAAACGTGGAAATGACCGGAAGGGTCATTACATCATCCACTACTAAAAAGGGGCTTTCGTCCTCGAAAGTCAAGGTCAAGGGGGTACCTGAAGGCTAAAATAGCTGCGGATACTGATCCCGCATATCTCTCTCGGTCTCCCAGGTAGCCTCCTCGACTGGACGGTGCCTCCACTGAACCTTAACAACCGGGATCTCTCGAGACCTCAATCTCCTGACATCTCTGGCCAAAATAGCTGTCGGCTCCTCAACAAAGGCTAAACCCTCATCCAACTGAACTGAATCCCACTGCAACACATGAGACTCATCTGGACATACCGACGCAACATCGAAACATGAAATACAGGATGTATAGCTGAAAACATCGGAGGTAAGGCTAACTGATAGGCAACACTACCGACCCTCTGAAGAATCTCAAACGGCCCAATGTACCTGGGGCTAAGCTTGCCCCACCTACCAAATCTCATCACGCCTTTCATGGGCGATACCCGGAGAAACACCAAGTCACCGACACTAAACTCCAAGGCACGAAGCCTACGATCAACATAACTCTTCTGCCTGCTCTGAGCTGCCCGAAGTTTGTCCTGAATCACTCGGACTCGGTCTAAGGAATCTCGAAGCAAATCTGTTCTCTGTGGCCCAACACTAAAACCATCAAACCAACCTACCGGTGATCTGCAACGCCTGCCATACAAAGCCTCAAAAGGTGCCATGCCGATACTCGAATGGAAGCTGTTATTATAAGCAAACTCTGCCAAGGGAACAAACTGATCCCAAGAACCTCCAAAGTCAAGTACACAGGCTCGAAGCATGTCCTCCAAAATCTGAATGGTCCTCTCGGACTGGCCATCTGTCTGAGGGTGGAAAGCGGTACTAAGATGAACCTCTGTACCCAAATCTCGCTGAATAGCCCTCCAGAACTGAGATGTAAACTGGGTGCCACGGTCTGAAATGATAGAAGCTGGGACCCCGTGCAACCGAACAATCTCACGAAGGTAGATCTGAGCTAACCTCTCTGCTCCATAGGAAGTCTGAACTGGCAAGAAATGTGCTGACTTGGTCAGCCTATCAACAACCACCCATATGGAATCAAACCCACGAGAAGTACGGGGCAAACCAACCACGAAGTCTATAGTAATCCCTTCCCACTTCCACTCAGGAATGGGAAGTCGCTGCATCAAACCACCAGGTCTCATGTGCTCAAACTTAACCTGCTGACAGTTCATGCACCGAGATACGAACTCTGCTATATCCCGCTTCATACCACTGCGCACCAGTAAAGCTGCCTCAAGTCTCTATACAAATCCTTTTTTTTTTTGGTTATGTGACCAGGGTGAATGGAGTATCTAGTACAATGTGCCTCATAAGTACAACTGAACTCAAATCAACTAATCCTCGGAACACAAAGGCCGACTATCAACCTCAAACCCCATCTGAATCTAGAGTAAACACCGACGTCTCAACCTGAAACAACCCGATCCATGAAGGTCACCAATGCTGATTCCTCGAACTGATTGGCTCGAATCTGATCTAATCAAAGTAGAACGAACCTCAACACTGGCCAGAACTCTGCTAGGATCCGACAAGTCAAGCCTAACCAAACGGTTAGCCAAGGACTGGATGTCCAAGGCCAACGGCCGCTCTGAAACTGAAAGAGAAGCTAGGCTACCCATACTCACTGTCTTCCGACTCAAGGCATCCGCTACCACGTTTGCCTTGCCCAGATGATACAGAATAGTGAAGTCATAGTCCTTCAGTAACTCGACCCATCTCCTCTGCCTCGAGTTCAACTCCCGCTGACTCGTGATATACTGAAGACTACGGTGATCGGTGAAGATATCACAGTGAACTCCATATAAGTAATGCCTCCAGATCTTGAGCGCGAAAACTACCGCCGCCAACTCTAGGTCATGAGTGGGGTAAGTTGCGCTCGTGAACCTTCAGCTGCCTCGACACATATGCTACTACTCGACCCTGATGCATCAACACACAACCAAGACCAACCCCAGAAGCATCACAATACACGGAGAAGCTCTGACCCTCAACCGGCAAAGTCAAAACTGGAGCTGAAGTCAATAAGGCCTTAAGCCTCTGGAAGCTATCCTCACACTGATCCGACCACTGAAATGGGACATCCTTCCTAGTCAGCATAGTCAAGGGTGCTGCTATGGAAGAAAATCCCTCAATGAACCGTCTGTAGTAACCTACTAACCCAATAAAACTGCGAACCTCAGTAACAGTAGTAGGTCTAGGCCACTCACAAACCGCTGAAATCTTTCCGGATCAACCCTAATCCCATCCTTAGACACCACGTGCCCTAGGAATGCAACTGACTCAAGCCAAAACTCACACTTGAGAACTTGGCATAAAGCCGATGATCTCTCAAAGTCTGGAGTATAACCCTCAAGTGTTGCTCATGCTCATCTCTACTACGCGAGTATACCAAGATGTCGTCTATAAAAACTATCACAAATGAGTCCAAATACGGCCCAAGAACCATGTGCATAAAGTTCATAAAGGCTGCGGGGGCATTAGTCAACCCAAATGACATCACCAGGAACTCATAATGGCCATAACGTGTCTTGAATGCTGTCTTAGGGATGTCCTCCGCCCTAATCCTCAACTGATGGTAGCCGGACCTCAAATCAATCTTCGAAAACACGGCTGAACCCTGAAGATGGTCAAAAAAATCATCAATCCTCGGCATCAGATACCTATTCTTCACTGTCACCCTATTCAGTTGCCGATAATCAATACACATGCGCATCGACCCATCCTTCTTCTTCACGAAGAGAACAGGAGCACCCCAAGGTGACACACTAGGTCTAATAAACCCCTTAGCTAACAGATCTTGGAGCTGCTCCTTAAGCTCCCTCAACTCAGCAGGAGCCATACGGTAAGGAGAAATAGAAATGGGCCTAGTGCCCGACTCTAGCTCAATAGCAAAATCAATATCTCTCTCAGGTGGAAGGCCTGGCAGGTCGGTAGGGAACACATCGAGGAAGTCTCTAACCACAGGAACGGACTCAGGAGAAGTAGGGTCAGCACTAATATCTCGGACATATGCTAGATAAGCTAAACACCCACGGGAAATCAACTTCCTAGCTCGAAGACAAGAGATGATCCCAGATGGTGCATGGCTAACAGAACCCCGCCACACAACCGGGGATACACCGGGCACAGCTATGGTAATGGTCTTGGCATAACAATCAAAAACCACAAGGTGAGGGGATAACCAGTCCATGCCCACTATCACATCAAAATCTAGCATATCAAGAATCATCAAGTCACCCCAAGTCTCTGAATCACTAATAGATAAAATACAGGATCTCACAATCCGATCCACTACTAAAGAATCTCCTACTGGGGTCGAAATAGAAACAGGAACAGATAATGGCTCACTAGCCAACCCCAAACAAGGCACAAAGTAGGCAGATACATATGAACAAGTCGATCCAGGATCAAATAAAGCCATAGCAGGGCGAGGAGCAAGAGGTTGTGCAACAGATGTAACCGGAATGACCTCCGCACGCGATGCCAAAGTAGCCGGCTGCGCTCCTGAGCTCTGTGTACCCAGGGCTGCCCCCTGAGCGGATGTCTGCGCTACCGCAGAAGGTCGCTCTCCAATCACACCCAAAAGCTATAATAGTAATCCTCGAATATCTGGAGACTGAGCTGCGGCTGGAGCTGGCACAGAAGTGGGCACTGGAGCTGGTACTGGTGCTGGAGCTGGTACTGGAGCTGGTGGTACCTGGGCTGCCCCCTGAACCACATGCTGCTCGGGCTCTATCTCAACTCTAGCAGCTCTAGCAGGTGCCACTGTTCGAGGGCGTCCTCGACCCTTAGCTAGAGTGGGAGGCTCATCTTCGCGTGATGCCGATGATCTCGTACGAACCATCTGCGGAAGAATGAAGTAGAATAAATGAGATTTCCAGAAACTTCAAGGGTTCCACGCACGACACAGAAGAAATGAGAGAGTCAAATTTCCTAAAATGTCACTGTAGCCTCCCAAAGATTGGGTACGGACGTCTCCGCCCCGATCCGCAGGACTCTACTAGATATTGGCTCCTATACCGATGACACCGGTGAACATGGCTCTGATACCAAGTTGTCATGACCCAATTTCTCGGTCATGATGGCACCTACAACCCCTGGTAGGTGAACCAATCCCCGTAGCCCAGAACGGTTAGCAATGGGCTACCATCTAACAAATAAGGGAACAAGACGAAGAGAACAGATAAAATGAATATAAATATATACATATGCGGAAACTAAACTAAACCCCAAGACCTGGTATCATAGTACAGAGCCCCAACTACATACATGGAGTGCAACTAACCCAAAACAATATATACAGATGTCTCTGAATGGTAATAGAGTACATGAGGCAAAAGATAAACTAAAGCTAAGCTCCGATCGCCAAGAGCTCACCCTCAGCCTGAAGTAGTCCCCAACAGATCTCCAAGCACGAATCACAGCGATCTAACGGCGATGCCACGCTAGGATCTGCACCCAAAATGCAGGGGGTAGGGGTGAGCACCAAATGCGAAGCATAAGGTACCAGTAGGTATCATAGGCCGACTGGGCACATATAAGATAAAAGCGTAGTAATAGACAGAATAGAAGCAAGTAGTCACAGAAATCAATGTAAGGTACACAGGAACTAGCCCAGAGGGAAATCAACAGAACCACTGTGAGGCTAGTAAGCAGATATACACACCATAGGCACAGGCGAAAGTAAGGAATAACCACCTGGGATCCTTGCAATAACAGTGTATACAAAATAAGTTTACGAAAATGGACGGTATACCGATAACCTCAAGTGTAAGAAGAAGAGAGAAAGAGTAATGATAGGCATGCTCAGAGACATGAATCAACTCAACTAATCATGTCAATCTCAAATCCAGAAACTAACAGTCTAGCAGTAACCAATTTCATACTTAACCGCAACAGGGAACAATTCTGTAAGTAAATAGCAAAGTCTACCTACAGTCCCCCGGCCGCCTATACAACCGAGGAACACAAACAAGTGAATACAAACCCTCCGGCATCCCATACTACCGGAGCGTACAATCAACAAACAACAAACAAGGGTGGAGCCTCGAACAATGAATGATATGATGCATGAAGATCTCAAGTGAAATGGTATCTCTGTATGTACCTCCTCCGGCGCCGATCCGGCCCAGCAGGTAGGTTCCATGGAAGGACACTGCCCGTATACCTCTACTCCACCGTATACCCCTCCTCCGGCACACGCAGCCCGTAGCCCCTGGCCCGGATGGCAAGGTCCATGGAGGTCCCAGACCCCATACTAAAACTCAGTATCAGAACATGTCGTCCGGAAGCAAGTCCGGTATCAGGATAGAGACCAGTCTCGAATATGCAATGCCCAGACCCTGTCCAGGACTAAAGTAGTAGGAAAATGTCTCAAAAACCCCTCCAAGGGTGCCCGGGGATAACCGGGTCTAAACAGTAAAAAGCCATCTCAGGTGCTCGGTCCGACCGAGGCTAAAAATCATCTCAAGTAGCAAGAAAACTCAACTAGCACTCCGGCCCTGCCGAGTCTAGCGTTAATCATAAAACTGGTGATTTAAATCATAATTTTACTTTCTTTTACCCAAAAATATTCACAAGTTTAAATCAAACCATTTCCAAATTATTTCCATCAAAACGGGCCCCCCGGGCCATGCAAGGTTTAGAAAATAGTGCCAGTAGGCCCGAAGCCAAAACCATAGTAAAACATGGATAAAACCTCTTTATATGCATGAAAATGGTATGATCAAACACAATAGCTGCCCAGCAGCTAACAATCAACCTATCGACCCTGCACAGGCCCACAGCTACTCAGCAAGCATAACCATCCTAGAAGGATAATTCTATGCCCGGGACTCGCAGACATTCCCAAAATCCCACCTTCTATGTTCCAGAGTCAACAAGGCCTTACAGGACCACAAGGGTAAATAAAATATATCGGCAAATACTGCAAACAACGGAGGAACAAAAGTAGGCTGATATGAATAAAGCGGTCGAGGTATGTGGTACCAACCTAATAAACCAACCCAAGGATGCCCATTAATATAATTTTATTTTATATATACGGATTCTAGGGAAAATAAACCGTAACCTACCTGTCGTCCGATGACAAGCTTGAACCTCTCCGAAAAGCACACTTCTTTATTGCGTATGTACGAGCTCAAAAGTTCAATGAAAAATCTCAACTTTCAGATGTCGTGTCCCATAATTTCCATTCCAACATCATAGTTGTGGACAATTCTCTGCTTCCACTTTGGTCATAACCTAACTTATACTAACTTATGTCGGCACTCAGTGGAACTGTAAGACTTTTCCTAATACTATATGCATATGGATAATATGCTGAGAAATATATTTTAGTACTACTGGACACCACTATTAATTGTTGTCCCTCCCCTTTTACTTACACGTATAAGGGGAGGTGGCAATATAGAAAGATTCATTTTACCCTGTTATATATATTCGGGTATTGCATAAATTCGTGGTATAATAAATATAATTTTTGAATATACCATAATTAATAGAAAATTATTTCAAATAAAACCTACTATATTATAATAATAAATTTTAGCATAACTAAATTACTATCTCCGTTAAAATATTACGGTGTATAAAAACCTTATAAAATAAATACGTATACAATTATATCGTAACAAAATATTTTTCATAAACCTTTAAAATATTTTGAAAAGGCAATAATAATATATTTTTTACCAAATTCAACTTTTAAATGAAATATTTTCAAATACACGCACGATGCTATTAAAATTCTTAAGCTTAGGCTCGTAATTCACCAACGCACGATTTTGATACTCAAGAATTCTCTCGGGATCCTCCCTTATGTTTTATCAGTGTTTCAGAACTGAAATGGCGTTTTAAAACGTGAAGTTGAGGCTTAAATCGAGTTTAACCTGACCCGGTTCGCAACCCGGTTCGTAACCCGTTTTCTGCCAGACAGTCCGCGGTAAAATAGTCATAACTTTTTACTCCGAGAACAGTTGGACGTGAGGTTTTGTGCGTTGAAAACTAGACTCGTAGACCTTCGATTTGGTATTTCGGGGGACTTCTAACTCTTAATATATTGAGAGAAAAGCCCTGAGACATTTGACCCAAAGTTCAGAAAATTTATTAAAGATCTTACGATAACTTTTGTCGATTTGCTTGACTTCAAAACTTATACGTGGAGATGACCGGAAGGGTCATTACACGTCAGTCCCGACAAGTCATAAATGACCTGTAGCCACTGAGGAAAAGCTCGAAATATAGAAGAAACATCAAAAATATAAAATGACCTGGAAGGTCATTACAATATAGTAGTCATAAGTTGAAGGATTACAGTCTAAAATGATAAAACGATCATAATAATGTCCAAAATCATATAAAATATTGTCTAGAGTAATTCTAACACCATTGCGACTAAAAAACAAATCAAAACCAACATCTAGAAGGACAGACACAGATACTAAATTTTGTCAAATATCTGGAGCATATAGGACGTCATACAACATTAAAGATTGTCCACCACTCAAGTCCACTTTGCAAGTGCCTATCCCTTTGATTTCAAGTCTTGCATTATTTCCTACATATATCCACCTTGATTCAGGTAAAACTCGATGAAACTCCACAAACACTTCTCTATCACGACTCACATGGTCGGTGATGTCTGAGTCTACAATCCGCATTAGATAAGATTCAACTAGTAAAACAATTCTAGAAATATACGTAGCACTTAGAGATGTGTTTAGAAATGCTACCTTCTTTAGCTCGGTATAATCATGAGCAAAATGCCCTGGAACATGGCAGTTGTAGCACTTCATCTTGCTTTTGTCTTTCTTCTTAAAAAAATATTTTCCCTTCTTCGGATTGGGCTTGTTCTTTTTCTTAGAGGATCCTTCTCCGATCTCCTTACCCTTCCCATTCTTTTTCTAATTCTTCTTGCGCTTTAAGCCTGAAGATTTCGTGCCACTCGATTCTGTCACAAAGGCATTAGAAGAAGCTCTAGCAGCACCAAGTCGCTCATCTTCAAGTTCAACATGACGGGCAACATCAGAAAAAGTTTTGATGCTATCATTGCGAGTTAGGTTAACCTTCAAATGTTCCCAATTGTTGGGAAGAGATCGGATCACTGCCTGAACCTGCTGCTCATCAGAGAGAATATGACCAGTATTTTTGAGTTGAACAATCATATTTGACATCACCTTAAGGTGTTGTTTGATATTCTGATCATGACGCTTCTTATAAGTATCAAACTTGATAGTCAGTTGTCTAAGGCGGATCACAGATGTACCCCCATATGTTCCTCGCAAGTGTGCCCACATGGCATGAGCAGTAGGAAATTTCTCATATTCATGAATGAGTTCAGCAATCACAGAACTTACAATAATTTCATGTGCAGTAGAATCTGCCATTTTCCAAGCTTTGTAAGCTTCGAGATCTCTTCTGTGTTGTTCAGTGTTACCCTCTTCTGATTGACTTAGAACATGGTTTATGCCTTCAAGAGCGTTCTTCTTGTCTAGGACATACCATATTTTACGACTTCAGATGTCGTAATTGTTACCATTAAGTTTTTCACCTTTGTTTAAGTCAACAATTATACTTTTTGATGTCATTCTGTTAATAAGAGATAATTTAAGCAAATTTTACTCATCAATATTAACTTTAATCATTTAAGCATGAGATATTCATAAACTTCACTCAAATAAATCAATTTTCATAATGACTTCATATTTAGTATAGAATCAAAATGGTTACTAAGTATCCGATCATCATCTACAGTCTAAATATTTAATCAAAAATAAAAATTATTTCTTAGTGTGTGGGGTCCTCTCACCTGTGTTCACTTCCATTTTAGAAGTCAGATTGGATTTCCAATTGGTGCTCAATAGAAGAGTTCCAAACCTCTGAAAGGCGAGGCAGATTTAATGCTACGCCCTTCCCTTAGCGCCTCCCTCTAGGCGGGGCTCACAACCAAAGGATGCACGGGGTGAAGTTGCCACCATGAACTAAGGATTGGAAGGGTTGAGGATAGAGTTTCTTTTTCATTTCCAAGGTAGTTGGCAAGAGCTATAGCAGCGTACGATGCAATTGATTCGGAAACATACGCGCAGTATATTAAGAATGACTTTCTATTAAGTCTCAATCCATTAAAAAAAATTGAATATAAATAAAGAAAGTCAAACTACATAATTCATATATTGAAAAAACAAATTAACAATAACAAATTACAAGTCATTTAAAGATTTAAATCCTCCCACTTGACTTCAAGACAACGAATATACACCCTAAAATGCTGATTAGGCCAAACCTCGTGATAAATGTCATTTAATCTATCACTTCAAGGCTCACGGGGAGCACCTTTTAGATAAACTAAAGCATTCCAATCCGTGATTTCAACATAATCAGCCAGTTCACCCATTTCAATTCAAAAAGATGAATAAAATCACAGGCTGAAATATCATGGGACATCTTCAAAGACTTGAACTCTTTAAAATTCTTCTCTCTTTCTCTTCGAACAGCCCTTTGATTCCTTAACAGATTTTGTGTTGCCCTTGAAACACCAATTCGTATGATTTCACGCCCTCAAAAACTTGTCCTACGGCGACGTGCTCTTCTACATTGTCCCTTTGCTCGATTTTGAGAACTCCCACTTGGTGTAATTCGAGTTTGTCCCTGTTCAGACATGTATGAAATAGGAACAAGGAAACAATTAGAATGGTTATACCATTCAATGTGACAACATATGTTACTATTACTTGTAGAAGACAAAATCTGTTTAAGGAACATAGGGACTAAACAAGATTGTCGAGACTTAAAAATAACATTATTCATAAAACTTCAAAAAATTATAATTTACTCATTTTTAATCCGTTTTACATGCATAATATATATATACGAAAAGCTAATTACGAGTAGATTATAAAAAAAATAGATTTCATGTCAAAATTTCAAACGAGAAAATCACATAAATCAAATTACTGTCAAAATTTCAGCATAACCTTAAAAAATTACATTTCACTCATTTTTAATCCGTTTTAAGCACATAATTTATCAACGAAAATCTCCACATGAGTAGATTATGGAAAAGTAAGTTTCATGCCAAAGATCAGGACAAGCAATTTCCAGAAAATACGTACAACAACAGTTCTTAAAGAAAAGTTCAGCCAAAACTTTAAAAATTCATATCTCACTCATTTTTAATCTATTTTTCATGCATAATATAACTACGAAAAGTCCTAAACGAGTAGATGATGAAATTATAAGTTGCATGCCAAAAATTCAAATGAGTAATTCCCAAAATTTAAATTACAAAATGCAGTTTTCTGTAAAACTGTCAAATTTCAGCATAATTTTTAAATATCATATCTCACTCGTTTTTAATCCAATTTTTATGCATAATATATCAACGAAAAGCCCCAAATAAGTAGATTATGAAAACATAAGTGTCATGCCAAAAATTTGAATAAATAATTTACAAAATAAAAAACATATTATCAGCATGAATAGAACCCACAATATTCTTTTAAGTACTTAAAAGAGATTCATAAACCAAGAGAAAAAAATGACAAAACAAATTTGTCATGAATGGAATATGAAAAAAGAAAAAATATCTGATGGTGTCATCCTACACATCACAGAATAGGATAAAAAATTCAACCACTTTTAGGCCATAAATATATGCCTTTTACGTTGGTCAATCAAATCGTACTATTCACAAAAAAATAATGGAGACATGTCACTAGTTATGATAAATACAAATTCAATAAATTTATCTTACACCAACAAAATATATTGATCAGTAGAATATTTCTTTCACTCACTAGTGATTTCAAGACACTAGATTTAATAGATCTTTTAAACTCTAAAGATACCTTATTTCTCGCATCAGTTATCTTCTCAAAATAGAACTTCAACCTCGTATTAAGATGCCGCATATTAACTTAGAAGTAAGCAGAATTTATTCTCCAGATATCAAATATAGAATTCTGTTTACAACGAAATACTTTTTGCTGCATGAACAAAAAAAATTGTGACATTAAACTTTAAAGTAAATAGTCACAAATTTCATGATAATTTCGTGTATTCAAAATAATAGAACACACAATCAAGGCTCTTGATACCAATGTAATAAAATATATCGGAGCAAGAATAACGAATTGTGTACCTTAAAGCAGCGGAAGAATTGTTGATCTTGTTGCCAAGAGAATTTGCCCAAGTCAAATCTATTTCACTAGAAAATAGAATTATGATTTCACAAACTAAATATCTTTTAGTGTATGCCTTTTGTGAGATATGGAGAAGTTATTATTTTATTTTTATTTCGTGACTTCTCAAAAAAAAAACTGTAACTCTCCTTTTAAACTGATCAGAAGGGGAGGTTACTAGAAGTTACATGATCTCTCCAACTCACACACACCTTCAAAATAGGGTTATAGTTATCTTGAGATTTGTAACTTCATGTAACCTCCTAAATAAAACTTTCTGCATGTTTATTTCTCCTAACCGGGTCGGATCGTGTTGGATTAGTTCACATGGGTGACCCATGGCCCAAACTCGATTTTTCAACAATGTCAAAAAGCAGAAGATTTGGTCAATGGGAGTGACTTTCACGGCTAGAAACACATGTATTTTTCACAAAATTTGCAACAAAATTGATGAGAAACACGGTCTATGATGATTGGTCATTCACGGCCTAATTGTACTTATGCTCTTTTTATTTTGGATCAATAGCAACAAAAATAGTTAATCCAACAATAAATTTATTTCGAATTGTATATAGAGCTAAGACACGATTAAAACCCGAACGAGAAAATGTCAAATTGAATCGTACCAATCTTTACTTGAGGTTATTATTCATTTCTATACTTATTGTTTTATTTTCTTGTTATTGTTTCAATTAAGAAAATGAAAGACGACATTTTGATATGAACGTCTTTAGGAATTTCACATATTTCTAGTAGTGATTATAGTGAGTTGTGTTTGATTCTTTCTTCTTCTTTTTTGTATGAAGTACTCTCTTGAATAATTTATTCGAAAATATAAGTGTAAAATTCCTTTATTATAGTGATATTATTTTTTAGTCATTTTACGCATTGATTTTTTTTCTTCTTATTCTTAAAAAGATTTGTCACGTTAATATTTTGATTCTCTTTCTTATTCTCATTATCTATCATGTGTTGTTGTTGGTTCTTTATATTCCTATTACTCTTTCATAAATGAAATTGAAAAAATACAAAATAATATAAAAAATTAAAACAAGATATAATAGGTTCTGTCAATCTTTATTGGAATATAAGGAAGCACGGTGAGATAGAAGACGTTCAATCTATTTATCTTGCAATGACTAGTTGCTAGGCTTTAAACAATTTGATTTTAAATATTTATTTCACTTTTAATGAAATGATTTATAATCCTCTAAATCTTGTTTTGTATGACAAATTTAAATTATTTACTTTTTTAAATAAATTTCATGTCTGATTAAATAGTGTCACATGAATTGAGACGGAAGTGAGTATTATTGAGACCATAAAGTTTTATTTTCATTCAAAAACTAGTTCAAATAAATGTGTGGTCCATCTATTTTTTTATTTTTCATTCGGTGTTTGATACTTATATTGAAATTCGACTAATTTGAATTTGCATCACGTAAGGCCCATTTACGAGAAAATTGCTTGCTACAAAAAAATTTCCTTACTGAGACTCAAATAAGAAACCTTTGACTATGGGTGTAGAGATTCTATCCATCCCATGCATGATAACTTTTGTTGATCGTCTATTTATTAACTTGTGAGCACTATATAGAAATTATTGCACAAATATGAAGTTTAATTTTTTTTAAAATAATTCAAATATAAAATTCTACTTTGTACCCACAATTTTTTATTACAAAATTTTCTTAGTCAAAATCCACTCATCAAAAAAGTCTTTGAAAGTAGGCAAAGTCTCTATACTTGTCGTAAAATGGCACCGTTACTGATTCCCATTCATTGCAATTTTTAATTTTGATATTTAACACGTTCTCAATAACATCATTTACCTCGCAATACTGTCGACGTGATTTCTTGTAAAACAGAATTTTCACTTATTAAATTAATCTTCACCAATCAAAAATTGTCTATAAATTTAGAGGTGAAAAATCAAGTAAGATAAATAAATTAAAATAAAAAAAGTAACTAATATCCGAATATTTTATCATTTATATAGAAAATTTTAATCTTTGTAATAGCATTATTTTTTAATTTCATTCCGATTCTACTTCTTCTAAAATATTTTATTACACCAAATAATCATGAAAAGATACCCTTTTAAATGAATTATAGTCATCATGTTGGGGCTTCAAGATCTAACCTAGTATATACTCATAGAACTAATAAAAAATGAAGAACAAAAAGATTAACAACGATTCAAACCTCATTCTGCTATACTACGGATATGTTTACAAAAAAAAATTCTTTTCATCTCAAAG
Organism: Jaltomata sinuosa; assembly: GCA_003996215.1. Taxonomy (NCBI): domain Eukaryota; kingdom Viridiplantae; phylum Streptophyta; class Magnoliopsida; order Solanales; family Solanaceae; genus Jaltomata; species Jaltomata sinuosa. The sequence continues at coordinate 78,511 of QJPP01003233.1, read as the reverse complement.
TAACCAAAAAAAAAAGGAAGATATTATTTGTTCAAATACCAATTTGACTGATTTCTAAAACAACAACGATTACAAAATGTGAAATTATGCGAGTTTTTACATATATATATATATATATATCGTCCTGGAAATAAAGGGAGATCAGTGATCCCACTCTCACTCTCACTCTCACTAACAAACATATTCAATCTCATTTTGCACTGAAAAATAACAGGTAAATATAACGGCTAAAATTCACAAAAAAGTCTCTTAATTGACCTTAGAGCAGTCAACATCTAGACTAATCTTGCCAGGAACATTAGCCTTACATATTCGAGGGAGTTTAACAGCACGGCTGATTTGAGCTTCGGTAGCGCCTGAACCAACGGTCGTTATACATTTGCAAGCGCTCCGGTGGTCAGCTGTTGTACGTGTAGCATTGAAGAGAGATCTAAGCCCGCTGCAGCACTCTGATGACACACTTAATCCACCACCTAACACGTAGCCAAGGCATGGTTCAAGGCTACTATACACCGTGTTGCACGTGACAGTTGTAGATGTTGTGGTGGTGGTGGCCGTGACCACCGCGATGCAGATGAGAAGCAAAGGAAATAGTTGCTTGTTTAGCATTGTGGAAATTGCCAGTGATGTGTGATTTTCTTATCAATGTATATAGATATATGTATGAACGCAAGGTATGATAATTGACAACTCAAGTTGGCCCATATCAAGACACCAAATTAAGGTTTTTGGCCCACACAACCACCAACATAAATGGAGTCAAACATGTGAAGCACGAAAGTAGTTGATGTAGCACGTTTCATATTAGAATGTTCAATATCATAAAAATGAACAGTTTTTGAAAATCAGGGTAAAAAAATATCCTATTTGTTTGGCTTCCTAAAGTAATCCCTAGTCAAACAAAATAGGACGCTGGGAAGATGGTAAACAGTTGAAAATCCTCAAATTTACAGCATTATAAATAATTCACAAATCATAATTGTAGTTCCCCTAAAACAATCCAATTCTACACGCATAGAGTTCATTCTTATCATACAAAAAGGGTCACTTAAGGTTTCTCTCTTCTGATAGCATGAACAATATATGTTCCATTAGTCCTTTGAATTGCAGCTGATGCACACCTTATTAATTAGAAATCAGAATCAGTATTCTTCAAATCCCTCGTCTTAACCAACATAAATTCCCATAACAACTACTATTAAGTTACTCCTATTCATATTCCCCAAGAAGTGAAAATAAAATTAAATGGAAAGCTAGCGCTATGTAAGATATACCTAGTGTAATACCACAAGATGGGGTATGATGAAGGTAAAATATATGCAGACCTTACTCATACCTTGTGAAGGTAGAAATGTTATTTTCGATACTATACTATATACTGCTGAGATAAAAATTATTAATTGAGTGACTTATGATAAGTTAACTCATGAAAATGCTTGCAGCAAGACTTGTGGGGAAAAAGAAAATTTGTGGTGGAGATATTTTGTCAATTCTTCTTCTTTCTTGGAAAAAAATAAATTTTGAATTTTCTTTTAAGAAAGCCAGAGATTTCAAAAGCGAAAGGTTTGGTCAATGTGAGTGACTTTCCCGGCTAGAAACACATGTACTTATTTTTCACGAAATTTTCGACGAATTTGATGAGAAACGTGTTCTACGATGGTTGGCCATTTATGGCCTAATTGTACCTATGATCTCTTTATTTTGGATCAATATCAACAATATGTACGATTCATCCAACAATAAATTTAATTCAAAGTATAGAGCTAAAATACAATCAAACTCGAACGAAAAAAATATTGAATTAATTGTATTAATCTTTACTTGAGGTTATTATTCATTTTTATACTTAGCTTATTGTTTTATTTTCTAATTATTTCTTCGGTTAAGAAATTGAAAGACGATTTGTCACATTAATATTTTGGTTGAGATTTGTCACATTTTTGGTTCTCTTTTTGTTCTCATTATATACCGTGTGTTGTTGTTGGTTCTTTATTTCCGTCACTCCCTCTGTCATAAAAGAAATTGGAAAATACAAAATAAAATATAGTAGGTTCCGTCGATCTTTACAGGAGTAAGGAAGAGCGGTGAGATAAAAGACGTCCAATCTTGCAACAGTTAGTTCTCGATTTTAAACAATTTGATTTTAAAATTTCTAATTCGTCCTTAGTGAAATAATTTATAGTCATTTAAACTTGTTTTGTACCACAAGTTTTAATTTTTTTTATTGTTTTCATAAATTTCATGTCTGATCAAATAATATCACATAAAATGAGATGGGAGCGAGTATATTATTTATTGCGACTTGAAGAGAAACTTTCACCTTATCACTTATACTGCTACTAAACCAAAAAATATGGGGATGTCGGATGCATAAGAATATTGGAAGAGGACAAAACTGAAATTTCTGATTAATTTTTCGAAGAACCAGCTAACACATGGATATATTGCAGAATTTTAATTTATTATCTTATTCTTTTATTGAAACCATATAGTTTTAATTTCTTTCAAAATCTAGTTCAAATAGATATATGGTCCATTTATTTTTTTGTTTTTTATTTGGTGCCTAGTATTTATATTGAAATTTGACTAATCTGAATTTGCATGTAACGCCCATTTAAGAGTAAATCGCACCCTGACAGGATTTTTTCCTTACTAGGACTCAAAATTTGAAACTTCTGATTACGGGTGGAGGAATTCTATTCATTCCACCATAACCTTTGTTGGTTATCTATTTATTTTCTTGGTGAGCACTAACCGTTGGCAGCTTGCACTAGCCGTTGATAGTCATTACATAATCGATCCGTGAACAATATCGAGCATTTTTTAATCATTTATGACATTTAATTAGACATTAATTAAAGAATTTAATGAATAGTATTCAGCCGTTGGAGTTGAATCTCTATATAAGATCATGTAATTATCATCCTCAACACACAATGCAACTATCTAAATACAAATCAACTATTTAGCGCAATTCTATTGTCTCAACAATACTATTCTTTTCATCATTGTTTAATAGTTTTGCAATCTTCTCAAGTACAACATCTTTGGCTTCAGTTCAAGCCAAGCATTCGTTAGGGCACTAATGATCCTCTGTGATCCCTTGACCCTTCTCAGCTTTGGATTTGTCGGTCCTCATTTTATTTACAGCTTACATTGCTTTTTCCTTACTTATCAGTATCATACTTTATTTTTGCTACTTCCGATTAAATCAGGACGTCTTATCCTTTAAGCCTCACAAACAAATTCACATGTATTTTTTTTAGGTAAACAAAGACACGCTCATACTTGCCGTATAAAAATGTCATCGACGAAAATAACCTTTATCATGTGGAGTACCCTTGAATGAAAGATCCATAAGTTAGGATGTAACATGTGAACCTCCCCTCGTCATCAATGGTAATGACATTACTGAAATCCAGATTTAGATTGTTAACCATGTAGGAATATCAACAGAGAACCAAGAGACAAAGTCAATCGAGGGGGAGGAGATTAGTGCACCAGTGGCATCACCAAAGAAGACTGCAGTGCCTACTCCTACAAAGAAGGATGATTAGGGAAGGCAACAATTATTTACAAAGGGGGGGTGGATGGAGACAACAACAACAAGGGAGGAACTGGAGAGTGCAGAAATCTAGCAATACACAAGGCAATTATATTAGGGAAGGCAGATTAATGAATGTGACCAACTCTTTCGAAGCTCTTGAACAGGATAAAGGAGAATCCAGCAATGCTCTGCGAGAAGATGGGAGGGGCACTAGGGTACATGGTAGCCTACCGAGGGATGGTTAGATTATTGAGTTGGAATGTTAGAGGCCTAAATGGCCTCAATAAGCAAAAGGAAGTTCAACTCCTCTGCAAAGAACTGGAGGTAGCGTTGATGTGCTTTGTAGAAATAAGGATAAAAGTGAATAATGTAGATAATATTGTCAAAAAGATGTTTAGTGAATGGGAATATCAAAGCAACCATGGTGCACATTACAATGGTCGATTACTAGTAGTGTGGAGAACAAACAAATATGTAGTCCAAGTAGAGAGTGAAACAACTCAAGCAATGACATGCAATATAATGTGTTTGGCTAAGCAGGTGAAGTTTACAACAACATTTGTTTATGCATATAACCTAAAGGAGGAATGAAATAAACTATGGAACACTTATGTGACTGGAAACTACAAATTTCAGGGACATGGATTGTAGTAGGAGACGTCAATGCTATTATCAACTTAGAGGATAGGATTAGGGTAAATAAAGTGACTGCAGTAGAGGTGATAGAGTTTCAAGACTGTTTGGATACATGTGGGTTGGAGGAGATGCCTAGCATGGGATGAAAATACACATGGAATGACAAACAAAACTCTAGAATATTCTCCAAGATAGATTGGAGTATGATTAATGGAGATTGGATTGATCTGATGTCTGATTGTATTACTTTCTTCGAGTGCCCCGCCCGGTTCACTGAGTTGTTGGCTTACCAAGCACTTGCCCACTGCTCCTGTCGCCCGCTTGGCGGGAGAAGCGCAGAAGCCACGACCACCTCTTGATGTAAGGCATGACGTAGTGGAGGAGCACTTTTAAGACGCATCTACAGAATAAAGAGAGTACGCACCACACTCCTACTATACCAGGGCCTTTAGCTTTCACTGAGAAGAAGAGATTACTTTACAATAAATTCTCCCAGAAGGTGTAAGCGATCATTGCCCCGTTTTGGTGAAAATGACTTAAAGTGAAGCCAAGAGGAGGAAGTCTTTTAAAATTTGCAATATATGGAGGAAACAAAGTGATTTTAGAGCTATTATGCAGGCTGGGTGGAGTAATAGAATACAAGGATGCTTAATGTTTCAGATAGTCAGAAAGCTGAAACTGCTCAAGAGGAAATCCAAGAAGCAGCATCATGATAATTTTTTAGGGGTAGTCAAAGAGGCATAGGAATACAGAATATCAATGCTTAATATCCAGAATGAACTACAACTACCACCATTAGATATTAATTTGCAGGAAAAAAAGAAAAAATTGAGGTTGAAGTATTGAAAATCAGCATAAGTGCGCAGAAAAATTCCTACTACAAAGAAGCAAGGTGACATGGATCTAGTTAGGGGATGACTCAATATTTTTTCTCAGTAATTAAGAAAAGGAAGTTGATGCAGTCTGTATGCCAAATTCAAGATTAGTATGGCTAGAGACACTTTGAATATGATAAAATTGCCTACGTATTTGTCAAATATTATCAGAAGTTATTGGGGGAGACTGGAGGACACATAAAGAGAGCTTATGAAGGGGTTTTCAACCAAGGATACATGCTAACTGTAGAACAATAATTCTCCCTATTGCAACCTGTTACAGACCAGGAAGTTAAAGAAGCTATGTTCCATATAAATATTAACAAGAGCCCAGGGGCGAATGGTTATAATAGTGGCGTTTATAAGGAAGCTTGGATGTGATTGGAGATGATGTGTGTGGTGCAGTTAAGGAGTTTTGCAGAACTGGAAAATTGTTAAAACAGATCAATGCAACAGAGATATCCTTAATCCCAAAGGTGAGCAATCCAAGTAATGTTACTCAATATCGACCTATAGCTTGTTGCAATATTTTATACAAGTGTATCTCCAAGGTACTTTGTGCTAGGCTTTCTGCAATTCTTCTGAGCCTAGTAAGTGAGGCCTAAGCAGCTTTTGTCAAGGAAAGATTTTTTGTGCATAATGTGCTGATATGTCATGACATACTCAAACATTACAACAGGAAAACTACACCCCATTATCTCATGAAAATTGATTTGAAGAAAGCGTACGACATGGTCAAATGAGATTTCATAGAAGAGATGTTGGTTGGATACAAATTTCTTGATAAATTTACTTTGTTGATTCTGACTTGTGTGACAACTACAAGATTCTCTATTCGGGTAAATGGGGTCAATTATGATTATTTTGAAAGAAAAAAGGATTTAAGGCAAGGGAACCCCATTTCTACATTGTTGTTTGTTCTTGTGATAGAGTATCTCTCCAGGATACTCAGACAAATGAGTCAACTACCTGATTTTAGATACCATCTCATGTATAAGAAAACGCAACTGACACACTTCGCATTTGCAGATGACCTGATGGTTTTTTGCAAAGAGGACACAACTTCTGTTGGCAAGTTCAAAGAGGCTCTGGATCATTTCTCTACCACAACTGGTTTGGAGGCAAATATAGAGAAATACAATGTATACCTGTCAGGAGTTAAGGAAGGAAAAAAGAGGAGATCATTGCAATGACTGGGTTCACTGAGGGTGTCTTTCTTATGAGGTACTTGAAATTGCCATTGTCCCCAAAAGAGTGGAATAAGCTTGACTGCGAATAGCTTTGTTTGAAGATCATAGAGAAAATCAGAGCTTCTTTCACTAGACATATTTCTTATGCAGGTATTAATTACAAGTAATTAACTCTGTACTGTTTGCTCTTCATAATTTTTGGGGTGCTGCCTTCATTTTACCTCAAAGTGTGCTAAAAGAGGTGGATATGAGGTGTAGGCAGTTCATCTGGGGAGATACTAAGGAGGAAAAGAAGCTAACTTTAGTCACTTGGGAAAGGATATGTAAGCTTAAGAAACAAGGGGGGCTCAATATTAAAAGTTGTAAACACTGGAATATGGCAGCAGTAGAAAATTTAATTTGGCTCCTAGCAACGAATAAGGAAGGACTCTGGATCAGATGGGTCCATGGGATCTATATAAAAGATGATAAATATATATGGAGCCATGTGCCTAGTGTAAACAAGAACGGGTATTGACATCAACTTAACAAAATAAAATTGGAGATGCAGGACTGGTACAAATATTGGAGATACTTTCTAACACCAAATGAGAAATACTCATGCACCAACAATTATGTGTCCATAATTGGAAGAGGGAAAATATTTACATATAGCACATTGTTATGGAGTCGAGCATTACAATAAGCATTACTATGGTTAGCCACTCTGAGGAGGTTGCTAACCAAGGATAGAATGGCTGGAATGGGGATCTGTTGTGATTTTGCTGATTGTGTACATTGTAAACAAGGTAAAGTTGAGGATCCTCTACACCTTTTTGTGGAATATGGCTGGTCGAGTGAGGTAAGGAGACAAATTGGTACAATGGATAGGAATTCAACTTCCACAAACAGATGCCACTAGAGCATTGGTGAACATCAAACTGAAAAAATGGTGCAAGCTGAAGAAGGAATTGGTGACTGCAGTGTATGGGGCACTCGTATACTTTACCTGGAAGAGTAGAAATTGAAAGATATTTAGGAAGAAGGATGTGAATATCAATCTGATTACCCAGCAGATACATTTTGTTATAAGTGAGAGAATAACAATGTATAGAGATACGAAACAAGCTCAAAAATCTAAATCAGTTATAATTGTGATTTGTAATTAATTTTTCTTTATGAGGCTCGCTTCTCCTAATTACCTTCTATGAAGTTGATTGGGAGTTCCAGTGCTTTTTAACTGTGAGTGTTTAGTTTAGTGGTGGTAATAATATCTTACAGTTTATTACCAAAAATTTTTTTATGTAGAAATAAGAAGGTAAGATAGAATATTTGTGCTCTGATGTCTGCCAAATTATGTCCTTTGCAATTACACCTCCCTTTTAATTAACACCTCCAATAGCTTGCATTACGCCGCAACTCCCAAAAAATTATTCTCTCGATTTTTTTATTGCAAGACCTTTGCAATTAATATATTGATTCATCATGATTAAGATAATTACATCTAACAAGGCATATTTTTTACTGTCCATAACATGTTCAACCCCGCATATGATCACCAACATACTTATAGATGTGAAATCTATTCGAGTTGTCATACTTATTGGCCCGCAATTCATTCATAATTAGGAGATACACATTTCACCTTGTAAAATTTTGTACAACTCTTTACAAGTTTAAAATAGGGTGACTTCTTTATTGAAGCTTGCTTCAATAATAACTTCAACTATCGCTTATATTCAAATGTTTGTCTAGTATAATATTAGTTTCATCATTGATGTTGTGGTTGGGTTGTGATCCAATAGGTTTTCCAACACCACAATCACCCTCTTCATCATCACTTGAAGGATAATCTATATTCACTCCATGATCACCAATGTCATCATTTTGTATTTAATTGTCATCGACTGGCGAGTGTGATGGGGATGAGGGTGGAGCTGCTGATGTTAAAACTTCTTCTTCAAATCTCTTAACAACTTTTATCCTTAAAACTAGCCTAAAACTGTTGAAAATCTTTATTTTTCTAACAGAATCATCAGCAGCAACATCAAGTATATACAATCCCAACTGTCTATTATTTGTTATAAAGATGGATGATTTTTTCCCTTAGTATTCATCAAACAACTAATGATCAAGTCATTAGGCTAATAATTTAACTCCCCGCTTTTTGTTACGCTCGCAAATCGTTATACGTACCATTGTGACGCAGAGTAATGGGCACTATCACCTTACTAACAGAGTTTCACTTTTAACATTTTGAAGTCTCCTCCTATTCACCATCATAATTATCACCTACTACAATATACTTCGTAATCAACATATTAAATCAATATTATTCGTTGACTCGTTTATAACTATTGTCTAGTCGATAACTGTAAAAAATATAGAACGAAAAAAATATAAGGATAGATCTCTTACAAATAACTAGATAAGCTACTTAAATGGAGGAATGACTGCATAAGAGAATTTATGCTCCAAAACAACCTCCAATATCAATAATGAGGTCACCAGAAAAATGAGTTTCTTCTACAATGAGAAAAATAATTCGAGCTTCTACAACAATAAAAAACAAAAATGACTGAGCTGGAAAAGGTTTTCATTGGTCTGGAGTGATTTTTTGGTGGAGGTTTGGAGGGAAGCAAGTCTTTCTCTAAATTGGATAATATAAAATGTTATAGAAATAGACTATGTTATATCTTTTAAGACTTTGGGGTTGAGGTTGAAGTCTGTTAAGACTTTTTTTAAAACAAAGTTGTACAAGCAAAGGCCCACTCCAAGTCGGAGCAGGCCCAAAACAAGAAAAAGGAAAGTTAATAAGGAAACAACAAAGGAAAATACATTGATGTTGGAGCTAAGACAAGAGCCCTAAAATTCTGGCTCAGTTTTGTTGCACCGGCGGGGATCATCGAAGTGAAGGTCTTCCGCCGCCGAACCAGGTATGTCTTCTCTTCTCCTCGTGAGATCCATTTTGTAGAAAATTTGAGTCTACAAGTGAAGATGGTGGGTAATGAGAACAAAGACCAGAGATCGATATTCTACCCGCCATATCATCGGAGTTCCAACAAGAAACTTCGACCGTCTAGACAATAGCATCGTTTCTCTGGTTCAATATGAGCTCTTTACCCGCTATTTTCAAGCTTCGAGTCTGAACTTCTCACTAAGAGTTAATGGGTCTTGTACCTTGAAGGGTCCGAAGAAACTCCAGAGTACCTCGCATAAGCAATCAAACAAGTCGTTGATAGGCTCTATAAGGTGACATTGTTTCAACTTTAAAGGTAAGTATTTCTAGACTTACTGATTAATTCACTCTCCTGAATTACTATTTTGTATTCCTGAAATACGTTGTTAAGACTTTTACGGTAGGATTATTTGTATTTTTTAAGACTTTGGTGGTAGGGACTATTTTATATTATTTAATACTTAGGTGCAACAGTTATCAACTTTTGAATTTGAAATGATGACATCATAAATAGTGTCCATTTCACCAATAAAATCAAACTTGTGTCTAAATAGCAAATTGAGTTTTCAAAATGAATTTTTAGCCAATTAGGTAAAGAATTATTCGTATCCGGTGTTACATTAATCAAGCAATGAATGCAAGACATGTTTCATCTTTCATAAACAAATTTATCACTTAATTATGATTAATCAAGTGATACGTACTTTTAGTTAACTAAAGTTAAGATGATTGACAAAATGAGGGGTAAGTATTTACCATACTTTTACATGCAGATAATCTAATACTTTGAGATTTTTATTTTTGGCACTTTATCCTTTTGGTGTCTTCAAGATCGAGTCTCTTAATTTTTTGTATTCAGTCCAAATTTCTATAAAAGCGGTTGAGAGATTTACGAGTTCTCCTAGCTTTTCTATTCAAATTAAATTCATGTAAAAGCGTTGAGAGATTTACGAGTTCTTCAGAACTTTTACTTAAGACTTTAAGTATATATTAAAAGATTCCTAAATAGTTTGGTGTGTCTTGAAAATAGCACATCATTTTGTTATTTGCATCACCAAGGTAACAATGAAAAGCTGGTATATGAAGACGACATCAGTGATCTCACTCTCACTAACACAAACATATTCAATCTCATTATGCATTCAAAAATAACATGTATATAAAAGTACGTGCTAAAATTCACAAAAAAGTTTCGCAGTAAACATTTGAACTAATTTTGAAAGGAACGTTGGACTTGCATATTCCAGGGAGTTCTTGGAAGTAGGCTAGCTCTTTATGCATTTGCAAGCGCTCTGGCGGTCAGCCGTTGTATGTGCAGCGTTGAGGACAGATTTAATCTCACTACAACACTATGATGGCACACTTAATCCAACAAATAAATGACTGAGAAAAAAATACAAATAATAAATAAAGAAGAATATTTAGATGAAGAATCTACGAATCAAAAGATAATATTTGATTTTAACATATTTGATCAAATAAAAGGAAAGAAATTAGATCTAAGTGTGGATAAAATATTTAGTATACCAATTATAAGAAATTTATTCAAAAGACAGAAAGAAGAATACTACGTAGTAAGCCAAAAAGAACATGTAATAGATTGTAAATATATACAAGGAAAAGCTAAAATACCCTTAATAAGCAGAAGAATCATAAATAAAGAAATACAAGATCTAAAGGTAAGAGATCCAATAAAATACGTACATCTAGGTGGAACAGAAATATTAATAAAAGCTTGTTTTAGAGAAGGAATAGATACACCAATAGAAATATATTTGGCAGACGATAGGATAATAGAACCTATAGAAAAAAGCATAATAAGCGCAGTTAAAGAAATTTTATATACCAAAAGTTTAAATTTATAATAAGTGCTAATTATTCAGTAGCAGTATCAGATAAAAATATAGATAAATTTTTAGTATTATATTGGAAAATGTCAGGAATACTATTCTTCTAATAGTATTATATAGCAGTAAAACGTAAAAGAAATAAAAAGACTAATTCCTTTAAAAAAGGAATATTATAATAAAATATTTAATGAATAAGTACGAGGAAGAACTAACAGAAATAATTAAACAAAAAAGACAAGAAATTACACATAGGGAACAAAGATTTAGTGAAAACATATTTGCAGGAGTATGCCATAAATCAATATTAGTACAAAGAAAGGAGATATTCTACCTATACATAGAATTACAAAAACTAACATATAAATTACAACACAAATTATAAATGAATAAGGAAGAATATGTAATAGAAGAAAAAACCTTTGAAAACCTAGAAGGAATAAAAATAAAAATAGTATTTTCTAATCTAGGAAGAAGATATAAGAAAATAGGAGAAACCCTGAACCTAATGCTAGAAAAAGAATCAGCTAAATTAGAAGATAGCTTAGCGGCTATGATAAGAATAATGAAAGAAAACGAAGAAATAGACAGAAAGAATGAAATAAATAAAATAAAACAAGAAGCAAAAATAGAAGTACAGAAAATAGAAAATATTAAAAATACAAAAATATTAGAATTAGAAAAGGAACTAGCAATGTTAAAAGAAATATATGAAAGTAGACAAAAAGAAAAAGAACAACAAGAAAAATTACAAAACGAAATAAGATCATTTAAAGAAAAATTACAACTAAAAGAAAATAATGAAGAACATAATTTACCAGAATTAGGAATAGATGAAATAAATAAAACAAATGAAGAGCAAATTCAGAAACAAGTGAAACATATACTGAATTATTAAAAGATATGGAATATGATGGAAACATAGAAATAAACATGAGTAAAGTAGAAGAAAAACCAAGTATATCAGGAAAAAGAGACCCTAAACCAGGTCCAAAATACTATACAAAAAGTTATGAAATCTCAGATAGACAGGATAATATATGGAAAAAATGATATAATGAGAAATTGACACCAACTCCACCAGTAGAACAGTATAACTTCTTAGATCTAGATTGCGTAACAGACACAAATAAAGTTATCCAATTATGGATGGGATATATAGCAAAACAATTAATAGACAACAAAATAGGAATGACAGAGGTACCAGGATACATAGAAAGAACATTAAGTAAAATTATGGTTATTAAATTTAACAGAAAAAAGTATAAAAACGTTAAGAAATAATAAAAACATGAGCGGCGAAACAGCAACAACATCAATAGAGATACTATAAAAATATGAAACAACAATAAGAAATGAATTTAGTAGTATGATGACAGAATACGAAGAACAAAATAGAGAAAAAACCATAAATAGAAATTTGATGATAAAATTAGAAATATGCAACATGTGTTATATAGACGAATACACATGTGTATTTAAAGAATACTATTATAAAGGATCATATACTACAGAAGAAAGTAAGGAAATCAGACAGTTATATTTTACAAAACTACCTGAACCATTTAGTTCAAAAATAATAAAAAGTTGAAAAGAAGCAGGACTGACAGATACATTAGGAGCCAGAATAAAATATTTACATCACTGGTATTCTAACACTTGCGAAGAATACAGAGAAAAGTTAAAAATAGGAAAAACTCTAATAAAAAATCTAGTATGTTGTAACAATAAAGTAGCACCTAAATTCGGGTGTAAAGATGAAATCAGTTATTATAAGAACCCATATTCCAGAAATAAGAGATATAAAAGATATAAATCTAAATATAGATATATAAACCCAAAAAGAAAATATTATGTAAAAAACTATAAAACAAAAAGACCATATAGACCAAAACGAAAGATAACAGATTGTACATGCTATAACTGCGAAAAATTAGGACATATAGCTAGAAATTGTAGATTACCAAGAAACCCACAAAGAAAACAAATATCAGAAATAATATTCGAAGAAAACGAAAAATATACGCAAATAGAATACATAGACTATGAACTAGATAGCGATGATAGTATATATGAGATATATCAGAAGAAGAAGAAAATGAATTAGGTACTAAATCAGAACAAATAAATGACTGAGAAAGAAATACAAATAATAAATAAAGAAGAATATCTAGATGAAGAATCTACGGATCAAAAGATAATATTTGATTTTAACATATTTGATCAAATAAAAGGAAAGGAATTAGATTTAAGTGTGGATAAAATATTTAGTATACCAATTATAAGAAATTTATTCAAAAGACAGAAAGAAGAATACTACGTAGTAAGCCAAAAAGAACATGTAATAGATTGTAAATATACACAAGGAAAAGCTAAAATACCCTTAATAAGCAGAAGAATCATAAATAAAGAAATACAAGATCTAAAAGTAAGAGATCCAATAAAATACGTACATCTAGGTTTTAGAGAAGGATACACCAATAGAAATATATTTAGCAGACGATAGGATAATAGAACCTATAGAAAAAAGTATAATAAGCGCAGTTAAAGGAAATTTAATATACCAAAAGTTTAAATTTATAATAAGTGCTAATTATTCAGTAGCAGTATCAGATAAAAATATAGATAAATCTTTAGTATTATATTGGAAAATGTCAGGAATAGAACTAGCCCCAGGCAGTAAAATATTTACAGCAAGATGTAAAAACTTGTATGTATTAACTACTAAACATAAAGTAACAGCAAAAAATAAAATAAATAGGATAAAGATAGAAAACCCCTTTGAAAAAATAGTTACTCTGATAGACAAAAATGAATATAGTTATAAAGAAATAGATTTTGACGAAGATTTAGAAATAGTAAAAGAAAGATTAAGCACATCTAAAAGAATAAACTATGAACCAAGATTAAGCATATCAGGTAGCAGAAGATATGAACCAAGTACAAGTATAAATTATGAACCAGAAATACAAGAATCATCCACAAAAATGATTAAACATCGAAAAGAAGAAGTAAACCAATATTATATAGCAGGAATAATAAATCAACAAAAATGTTTAATATTAATAGATATAGAACAAGAAGAAAATAACATAACAAAAGAATTAGTTATGAAAGATAAGATAAAAGTAAAAAATCAATCATGTCCAGATCTACCAAAAACATTAGTAAATACTAAAGAAATAGTAAAACGGGAAATAATTATAGGAGGAATACCAATAAAAATAAAATTCGAACTACACCAAGAAAAAAATATAATATTAGGAATCAAATGGTTAGAAAAAATGAAGCCATACAGTATAGAAAATAATCAATTAATAATAACATATGATAATAAGAAAATAACAATAAAAAGAGTTTAAAAGGAGGAACTATAAAATGAAAATATATATACTAACAAAAATAATAGTAGAAGGATAAAATAATAGATATTACACACCAATGATAGTACAGGAGCAGAAGCTAATATATGTAAATATAACTGTTTACCAGAAGAAAAATGGGAAAAGCTAAAAACACCAATAGTAGTAACAGGATTTAATAACGAAGGTAGTATGATTACACATAAAACAAAAAATATAAAAATACAAATATGGGATACAATATTATAAATAGAAGAAGTATATAATTACGAACTAACAATAAAAGATATGTTATTAGGAATGCCTTTTTTAATAAACCTATATCCACATACAATAACAAAAACACATTGGTGGTTCACAACACCATGTAACAACAAAGTAGGAGCAAAAAAAGTTAATAATAAAAATAGAAAAATAACAGAATGGATAAAAGGAAGTGAAAAAATAAATCAAAAATTGAAAAACATAAATCAGTTAGACCATAAAATAGAATTAATTATATTCTCAATAGACAAAATAAAAGCAATACAAGATAAATTAGAAACATTATATAGTGAAGAACCATTAAAAGGGTGGGAGAATCACAAAACAAAAGTTAAGATAGAACTAGTGGAAGAAAAATAATATTATAACCCAAAAACCTTTAAAATATAATTTCAATGATTTAGAAGAGTTTAAAATGCATATTAATGAATTACTAGAAAAAAACTATATACAAGAAAGTAATAGTAAACATTCTAGTCCAGCATTCATAGTAAATAAGCATAGTGAACAAAAAAGAGGTAAAAGTAAAATGGTCATAGATTATAGAAATCTAAATGCCAAAACTAAAACATATAACTACCCAATACCAAATAAAATATTAAAAACAAGACAAATCCAAAGATATAACTATTTCAGTAAATTTGATTGTAAATCAGGATTCTACCATTTAAAGTTAGAAGATGAATTAAAAAACTAACAGCGTTTACTGTACCCCAAGGATTTTACGAATGGAACGTATTACCCTTTGGATATAAAAATGCACCAGGAAGATATCAACATTTTATGGACAAATATTTTAATCAACTAGAAAACTGCAACTGCATAGTATATATAGATGATATACTACTATACTCAAAAACACAAGACGAACATATAAAACTATTGGAAAAATTTATACATATAATAGAATACTCTGGAATAAGCTTAAGCAAAAAGAAAGCAGAGATAATGAAAAATCAAATAGAATTTTTAGGAATAGAAATAGATAAAAATGGTATAAAAATGCAAACACATATTGTACAAAAAAATCATAAACATAAATGAACAGATAGATACTAAAAAGAAACTACAATCATTTTTAGGACTAGTAAACCAAGTAAGAGAATACATACCAAAATTAGCAGAATATTTAAAACTGTTACAGAAAAAATTAAAGAAAGATACCGAATACTATTTTGATGATAAAGATAAAGAGCAAATAAGAAAGATAAAAATAATATGTAAAAAACTACCAAAGTTATGTTTCCCCGATGAAACCAAAAAATTCACATATATAGTAGAATCAGACGCAAGTGATAAAAACTATGGAGGAGTATTAAAATACAGGTATGATAATAAAAAAGAAGAATATCATTGTAGATACTATTCAGGTACATTTTCAAATACAGAAATAAAATGGGAAATAAATAGAAAAGAATTATTTGTTGTATATAAATGTTTATTAGCCTTTGAACCATATGTTGTATACAATAAATTTATTGTTCGAACAGATAATACACAAGTTAAATGGTGGTTAACAAGAAAGGTACAAGATTTAGTTACAACAAAGGAAATAAGAAGATTAGTCTTAAATATATTGAACTTTACATTTACAATTGAGATAATCACGACTAATAAGAATATCATTGCAGACTATCTCTCCATAAAAACCTAATGCCGAAGAAACATTGGCAAAAATACTCACAGCTATGACTACACTTTGTCAAAAAGTGGACAGTCTAGACACTGAGTTACAGGTACTGAAGAAAACAGTTAATAGTCAGCAGCATGACTCAAAATATGCGGAGCTAAGTCCCTCGACAGACTCTAAACAGCCAGAACTAAAAGGTGACGTTGAGATACACCAAAAAACTCAAACCATTAACAAACTGTTAAATACAGCTGCAGGTACAAGAGAAAACAAAACAGTTAGTACAAAACCATTTACAAACACTAATCTGAACAAAGTATTTGACAAACCATTTACCCAAAAAAGACAACCCACTGAGATATCAAGTATCACGCCCCAGATATCCACATATGCGAATAGCCTCCACAAAGATAAAAAGATATACAACCATATCACCCAAACCTACATCGAAAATATCCACAAAATACAAACTTTCTTAAACCTCAAACCAAGATCTACCACTACTACCGAAAAAACACAAGATAATTTAACTCAAAAACTACAAGGATACAACCGGCTGATAGCACAGCCAAAGACAAATCCGAACTTAGTTAGAACTTGTTACAACTATGGATTACTTAGTACTGTATACACCTACGACGGCGAAGAAATAAGTGGAATTCCAGAACTCCACAAAGCTTTTATCACATACAAACGGATTACAAAAGGAAACTTATTTTTCATTAAATTCTACACGGCACCGGTAGAGATATTATATGACGAAATAAAACCCTTAATTCAGGTAGTCAAAATAGGCCTGACCAGGGAAATGATTATACCAGAAGATATATCGCAACAAGCAGAGATACCGAAAGTTGAGATACCTAACTTTTATGCAAACAAAAGAATAATTGGTATATCAACTATTATTCAAGAATTAGCTACGAACTATCTACAAAGAAATGCTATCTGGAGTTATTATTCCAGAGACCACCTAATGATCTATGCGAATTCAAGGGAACTACGACAAGCAGATATGGATGAAGTCCAGAAATGGATTTTATCTTTATTAAAACCAGAGCTACAACCAACAACTAGAGCCTTGAAAAAAGGGTTCATTTCAGAAGAATTATTAATCAGATATTGCAAGTTAATTGGTCATAAATACCCAGACCATATATGTTCCAAGTGCAACGGAGAAGATAACATTATCCCAGATGTTCAACTTGAATAAACGAATTAACAAAGGAAGGACAGCTTGCAGATACAGGCAGAAGAAAATAGCTACAAAGAAGATATGTACAAATAGCTATGTCAACATCTACTTTACTTTAGTATTTTGTTTTGTTGTAATATGTGTAAAGTTGTGTCAGCCAATATAAAATGAACGGCCAATATTAGATAGGTGTAAAGTATAGTCTTTTGTTTTCACATGTAAAGTAAAGTAAGAGTCATCTTCATGAACAGTAAAAGTCGTTCATGAATAGTAAAGGCCATTGTAAATAGTAAAGGCCAAGTTACTATGTAAATAGTAAAGGCCAAGTTACTGTGTAAATAGTAAATGTCACTATGTAAAATCCGACTTCTATATATAGAAGTCTTTAACATAAATAAAGGCATCCCTTTCTCTTCTCTCTCTCTGAGCAATAATTTCTCAATTCCGCATCTGTCCAGAAATTGGTATCAGAGCTAGATAAAAAGATATAATCATCATGGACAAAGCTAACTCCGACGAGAAAACTATTAAGCAGGTATACCGATATACTTATGCTATTATATACTGTCATATGAATATGTGTAGCTAAACTCATATATTCCTGATAATCATGACTATGGTAGAATAAGTTTTATATTAGTTACTATATACTGGAATTATTCAAAGCATGTTACATAGTTTGCTAGCAAATGGGAAAAGAGAGAAGAAAAACTTCTAAGAACAGTACTATCATGAGAGGGAAACCGTTGAGGCAAGAAGCCGTGTTAGGGAGTACCAAAGTATGAGAAATACTGTTTAAAGAAGAAAAGTATCTGCTTAGTACAATGCTAGTAGTGACGAATAAACATGACAGAGAATAATCTAGTTTATAGTAAGCTTATATAAAAAGTATCCTATCATAAAATATGATTAGAGGGAATAATTGATAAAAGCATCATAAAATGAATAGTTTACATAACAAAATGATAAATAACTATAAAACATTAGTTCTATATGCACTAAAAGACATAAAAATAATAGAATTAAGAAGAACTATATGGGAAAAGATATTTGATAAAATAGACGATTTATTAGAACAACAATGGTATGAGATAGATTTAGACAATCTAAATATGGATGCCGATTGGGAAAGATATTCAGATCTAGAAATAGTATATTCAGACTAATGATTAATCACGAATATTTAAGTTATTGGAAAGAAACTGTAGAAAATATAAATTGCTTAAATAACTTAATAAAAGAAAATATAGAAGATTATCAAAAAACCCAAGATATGGAACATCTCGAATATATAATAGAAAACGTAAAAGAAATAAAAAGACTAATTCATTTAAAAAAGGAATATTAGAATAAAATATTTAATGAATAAGTACGAGGAAGAACTAACAGAAATAATTAAACAAAAAATACAAGAAATTACACATAGAGAACAAAGACTTAGTGAAAACATATTTGCAGGAGTATGCCATAAATCAATATTAGCACAAAGAAAGGAGATATTCTACCTATACATAGAATTACAAAAACTAACATATAAATTACAACACAAATTATAAATGAATAAGGAAGAATATGTAATAGAAGAAAAAACCTTTGAAAACCTAGAAGGAATAAAAATAAAAATAGTATTTTCTAATCTAGGAAGAAGATATAAGAAAATAGGAGAAACCCTGAACCTAATGCTAGAAAAAGAATCAGCTAAATTAGAAGATAGCTTAGCGGCTATGGTAAGAATAATGAAAGAAAACGAAGAAATAGACAGAAAGAATGAAATAAATAAAATAAAACAAGAAGCAAAAATAGAAGTACAGAAAATAGAAAATATTAAAAATACAAAAATATTAGAATTAGAAAAGGAACTAGCAATGTTAAAACAAATATATGAAAGTAGACAAAAAGAAAAAGAACAACAAGAAAAATTACAAAACGAAATAAGATCATTTAAAGAAAAATTACAACTAAATGAAAATAATGAAGAACATAATTTACCAGAATTAGGAATAGATGAAATAAATAAAACAAATGAAGAGCAAAATTCAGAAACAAGTGAAACATATACTGAATTATTAAAAGATATGAAATATGATGGAAACATAGAAATAAACATGAGTAAAGTAGAAGAAAAACCAAGTACATCAGGAAAAAGAGACCCTAAACCAAGTCCAAAATACTATACAAAAAGTTATGAAAACTCAGATAGACAGGATAATATATGGAAAAAACGATATAATGAGAAATGGACACCAACTCCACCAGAACAATATAACTTCTTAGATCTGGATTGCGTAACAGACACAAATAAAGTTATCCAATTATGGATGGGATATATAGCAAAACAATTAATAAACAACAAAATAGGAATGACAGAGGTACCAGGATACATAGAAAGAACATTAATAGGAACAGTAAAATTATGGTTATTAAATTTAACAGAAGAAAGTATAAAAACGTTAAGAAATAATAAAAACATGAGCGGCGAAACAGCAACAACAACAATAGAGATACTACAAAAATATGAAACAGCAATTTTAAGAAATGAATTTAGTAGTATGATGACAGAATACGAAGAACAAAATAGAGAAAAAACCATAAATAGAAATTTGATGATAAAATTAGAAATATGCAACATGTGTTATATAGACGAATACACATGTGTATTTAAAGAATACTATTATAAAGGATCATATACTACAGAAGAAAGTAAGGAAATCAGACAGTTATATTTTACAAAACTACCTGAACCATTTAGTTCAAAAATAATAAAAAGTTGGAAAGAAGCAGGACTGACAGATACATTAGGAGCCAGAATAAAATATTTACATCACTGGTATTCTAACACTTGCGAAGAATACAGAGAAAAGTTAAAAATAGAGAAAACTCTAATAAAAAATCTAGTATGTTGTAACAATAAAGTAGCACCTAAATTCGGGTGTAAAGATGAAATCAGTTATTATAAGAACCCATATTCCAGAAATTGGTAAGATACTGATTATTGAGCTATATTTTAATATGTTGCGATTTTTAGTATGTGGTCACGGACCTCCATGGACCTTACCGATCTGGACTAGGGGCTACGTGCTGCATGTGTCAGAGAAGGGGTATATGGTGTAGTTGAGATATACGAGTTGTGTCCTTCCATGAACCGTACATGTTGGGCCTATCATTGCTGGAGGAGGTACATACATGGTCACTATAACACAGATTCCATCATATCATATCATCATGCATATTGTATTCAGATTCCATCCTTGTTTTCTGTTTGCTCAGTGTACGCTCCGGTAGTATGGGATGTCAGAGGGTTTGTTTTCACTTGATTGTGTTCCTCAGTTGTATGGGTGGTTGTTGTGACTGTAGCTAGATTATATTACTCCTGTCATCTTATAGAGCTTGTTATGGCCTTCAGTTCTTGGTGGTTTAGTGGATCTTAGCATGCTGAGGTTCTGATTATTTGATCTTTTGATTATTGATGTTCTAGTGGTTCCAATATTCACTACAAGAAAAAGGCTTATTAGAGACCAACAATTAGGGATGAGTTGGAAATCTGGTCCCTAAACATATACATACATAGATGAGATTTTTCTTCATCCCTAATTCCTTTCTGTTAGCGAAGAGAAACGAATCTGGTCCTTAAAATTATCAATATCCGGTCCCTAAGCTCTTAATGAGCGGGACAAATCCGCGCCACCCATATTTTCCTCTAAAAAAATATTCGAAAAAGAAAATTAAAAACACTGTAAAATTGATAAAAGTAAAAAAGTTTTTAATGCTCTATGTAAATTTCTTTTCATCTTCGCTCCAGTAAGATTTCTAATCGCTCATCTCCCAAACCCTAAGCTTCAACTCATGATTCAACATTGGTACTTCAGATACCTGCTCTATGGAACTCCATTGATAGTTCAGATACCTAATAACCTAAATCTCTATTGTCAGAGGTCGTTGATTGCTAAGGTTTGTTTTCTCTCTTTTTCTTTCTCTGTGACTGGCTAGAAATTATGTCGTTGATTCTCATTACTCATTTGGTAACTAAAAATCTAATTTTCGAATTCTGACTTTAGGGCTCAGAATTCATATACTACTGCAAAAGAGAACTATTTTTTCTAGGGTTAATGTTTATGTAGTCGTCCTAGTTGTTCTTCTAACCTAATTTATTTATTTTGAGTTTGCTTGTTGATGTTTACATTCAAGAAAGTGAATTTTGAAGAAAAATCTGGTGTCTCCCGAGAAGGGAGACGACAAGGTGAAGAAAGAGGCCATGGAGTAGGGATGTTCAAGTCCTTTCTCGTCTTGTTGTCTTTGACCTCGATTACACTCTCTGGCCTTTTTACTGGTATTCCACCCTCTTCCCTTCTTTGATTATTCACCTAATTCTTTTAATTTTTGAGTAATAGATTTACTTTTATTGATGGATTTTGTGGAGGAGAAAACTTTTTTTTTCGTAGGAATTTTAATTTATCTAATTTCAACTGATTACACATTGTTATATGCTTAATGACAAGGGCGAAAAGTGTGAATGTCATGGTAAGCATAATTGAATCTGAAAAGGTGCTTAACATATAATAGTTAATCCTATTTAACCAGCCTTATGCTACCATGAACTGTGACTCAAAATCTTTAATTTCATCTTTCAACCTATTTGACCAGCCTTAACATGGATTTGCGCTTTCTTCTCTCTTTATTTCTAGTTCCTTTCAAAAAAATTGAATACCTTGAGTTACCATCTCCGCTTCGCAAAACTCTGACTGGAATTAACTTGTATCCTTCAATTAGAGTATTATTCATCTCAAAATATGTTTGCTCACATGTCTCCTTATCCTCGAACTAAATGAAAGCATAACCGCTATCCCCAGTTTTTTGATCTTTAATAATTTAGCAGATGTCATGGTTCCAAAGCATGAGAAGATCGTATATAGGTCTTCTTCTTCAATTACCAAATTCAAATTACAAACCAAGAGCACATTGACAGGGGGCTTCATCTCAGCATCAGGAATGTCCCCTAAACTATTAACTACTACTGATCGGGAATACACTAGTTATGTTGTTGTTGTTGATCGACTATTAACTACTACTGATCGGAAATACACTAGTTATGTTGTTGTTGTTGATCGAGAGTGTGCTTCTTTCTCTTGTTTCACACTTAGTTGCTCATCCGTAGGCACCTAGTCATCTTGCTGAACATCATCTTCTCATCTTTCATTTTTATTTAAAGAGAAGCATCTGGAATCAATTCGCCTAATTTGGGAGGATCGATGGAAAGATAATCCAATATGTAAGTATGTTTTATTCGAATATCTTTAAAAGGCTTTCCCTTGTCATCCACATAAGCTTCATTGACCCTATTCAATGTGTCAAACTCTTCTGAAATCTCTCCCAAAACAATATGCTTCCCGTCAAGGTAGTCCATATTTGTATCATGTAATATAATATACAAATGAGAAGCATTTAGGTTCTTCTCCCTAGCGTTATCTATGGCTATGGTTCCCATCTTTGAATGCTTCAAGTCTGAATGAATCTCATCTCCAAATGCAAATATGGGAATAGAAAAAGGCCACAGATCTACATGCAAGAAACAATTAGTAAGCCCGCTAATACCATTTTCTATTTTTATATTTAGCATTAGTACTTGTGACTTGTGAGCCATGCATATAACAGTATACACCGAATATTGAGTTATCATTAAAGATTGAATTCAATGACTTGATCATTTTGTGGGAGTTCGTCTTGTTTTATTTTTTTTGTATTTGACTGAACAACTTAAAAAATTATCATGCATTCCAGATTGAGTTTTGAGATTTGGTCCAGGCGTCCAGCTAATCTAAAACTATATTTTCATATAATTGGAACCTTTGTATTGCTTGAAACATAGTTATAAATACTTGAGCTCAATAGTAACATGTAGGCTGAATCTAGATCTATTTTGTGGTCTATACCATATTAACTTATTTAATTTGCATATTTTGCTTGGGGTCTCAATTGAGGTGACATTCTTTCTCAAGAAAATTATATTATGCTATAACACTTTGATGCTTTAGTTGGTCGTGGCAGCTATGGATATATTTTTCTCTTATAACTGGTCATAAAGAAAAATAAAAATTACTATAATTGTATCTTTAACGGACGGTGAGCTTCTAAGGACTAAACTACTAATTTTGATCAAGTACTGAATTAGAATTCATTTTTAACCCAAAAGGACCATGAAGGTTGTAGTTTCTGTATATAATATTAGGAGTGTAACAAGTTCAACTTTATATCTGTGCCCTGTGCAATTTAAATAGTTTACCACATTTGCTGGATGTTCTTTAAGATACTCTTGTAGACTTGATTTATTTGAACCTTACACAAAATTTCTTGTGTCTATAAAATAGTACTCCCTCCATCCCATTTTATATGACACCCATTGACTTGACACGGTGTTCAAGAAAAAAAGGAAGACTTTTGAAACTTGTGGTTCAAAATAATCCTTTACTATTTGTGTGGTTGTAAATTATTTCATTATGGGTAGAAAAGGAATTTCCAAGTTAAATTTTTTCTAATTATAGAAAGGTGACATTCTTTTTGGGACGGACTAAAAAGGAAAGTGTGCCACATAAAATGGAAAGGAGGGAGTACTAAATGTACCAATATCACAAAGTGTTCATATATAACTCATTTTCAAAGTTGCAGCAAGATTTCTTCTCATCTCTCTGCTTTATGACCTCATAACAAATACTCTACTGGAGTACTATATATATTTTACATCTTTTCATATTTGTTTGCTTTGCATATCATCGTTTCAGCATAATGGACTGCTAAAAGGTGATAGTGTAGGTTAAAAAGAACAATGAAGTTCAGCTAATATGTGTACAACAATCTAGACTGAATGTGAAGTTGTATCCTTGAGGATTTCTGAAAAATATATGTTACTATGGTTAACTAATGTCAAGTCCTCTCGACAATTATATGCATTCTCTTAATGTTTCAGAAGTCGTAATTTGTTGTGAATTAAAATAATGTGATCTCCTAAGCTTGTTAGTGAGCTAACAGCTCTGTGAAATTATAGTTAAGGATGGAGTTGAGCTTGAGAGGAGCTTTGAAGGAAAGACATCTAAACTTGTGGAGTCTTGCGACAAGTTTATTGTGTAAAACTTATAGCTCTTATTGCACGACACTTTCCTGTTATCTTTGTCTATTATTGCTTTCATTTTACATGTTACATTTGATCCTTATTTCCAACAATGAAATACAACCATGTTAAATATTTGTTTCATCTTTTAGTATTTAATGACCAATTTATAAGGTTTTGCTCAATTTTCATATTTTTTGTGTAAAGTTTAAATAGAATGCCGCTTTGTCTCTCCCATTTTCTCGTTTTACCTTTTGTGTTCTAGATTATGGTGAGGCATCTCTTTCGAGTCTCTGTGGTATTCTTGTTTTTGCTGCATCAATTTTCCTCCTGTCATCGTTGCGGTTGACATTCCAAGTTCTCTTTTCATAGGCTTGTTTTCTGCTTCGATCTATATTATAGTAGAAAAGTTGAACTATTTTTTAGTTGTCCAACTTGATTTCTAGGGGACAAGCTCTATTGCAGATGATGATATGTAACTATTAGTGGCAGATTGTTCAGTTGTGGACTTGTAGCAAGCTAGCAGTTGTTTCATCAAGCAGTAACTCCCTGATTTGTGCTGAAATACCCTAAATTAGTGTCTCAAACACTTGTCCGAGTGCAGATCAGCAGTATGGCTGCTAGAGATTGGTTTGGTGGCTTTTGATGGTTTCCAAGGGGAACTTATCTGTAAGGTAGGATGACAATATATATTTTGAGCAGATTTGTACTCTTTCTTAAGTAATGCATACCGATATGATTTTATCTCATGTAGTATTTGAACCAATATGGATTTGCATTCAGTATAAAAATAAGTAACGAAGAGAATACCATAACTAATTCCATGGATGTTTGTTATAATCCAATGTAAATCCCTGAAATTTATCTCTGTAGTTGTTCTTGAATTCAATGTGGAGATTGTTGTTTACCCGTGCTTATATGGTTCATTGCAGTGACTCGATGAGGTAATCACTACTAATAATGATAAACAAGTCAGGTATTTGATGCGAAAAACTTTGCTTGCACCAATCATTATACATTTCCTTGATTTGTTAATGTGAGTAGCAGATTTTAATTTCTACTCTGCAGTTCCATAATTATCAGTAATGCTCATTGTTTGTTGGCACTCTACACAGTTTTTTGTTGCATTGCAGAATACATTTTTTAGCTCCGATAGTAAATTACTTGTCGTCCATGGTGATAATGCAGAATATCTACTTGTTGATGCTCAAAGTGGGAAGGTTGGTATTGTCCAAATCTCTTTACCATTTCAAGTGTGTAATCATACTTGAAGAGCTTTTTTCCAAAAAATTATACTTGAAAAGTTTGAACTTCTTTGTCCAGTGGAGTAAACAAGTATTTAACCAATTTTTGATTGATCTTCATTCTTTTTGCAGGTTTTGATGTTTTGAAGATATAAGTTTTGAAGACCTCGTACTATAGGCTATACCAAGTTGACTATCGTCTTTGCTAAAACTTTTAGGCAAAACATTACCATTTACACTAGGGATGTTAGGTTTGGAATTGTGTAAACACTTTGACTTTATGTCATGTATGTATGACAATTGAGATGTAAATACACTTGTTTGTAAATATATACAAAAGTTATCTTTATATTTTTTTATGCATTTCAATTTCTATATTGAAATTATATAATATATTAAAGAAATTGGATAAAATTTTGTATTTAGTTAGGGACCATAATTTATGGTCCTTAAAAGACAATTTAGGTACTATACATATTTTTAGGACTAGTAGAAACTGATCCCTAAAAGTCTATAGGGACCAAAAGAGTGTGCTAGTTATCTATAATTAGGGACTAGTAAAATAGTCGCTAAAAAGGTTTTAGGGACCAGATTCATGCTAGTCGCTAAAAACTTTTAGGGACCGGCGGAGGTGTCTCGTCGCTATTGACTTTTAGTGGCGAAGCCTATTAGGACGGGCGACGACCAGATTTTTATGGTCGCTAATGCCCTTTAAGGATCGAAAATAGACTTTTAGGGACCAAACTTCCCTTCGTTAATAGCCTTTTTTCTTGTAGTTATTGTTGAGGCACTATTTATGTGGCCTTCTGAGTATTTATGGGTTAGCAGATCCTACCCTCTTCATGGTGCTAGTTTGTGGTTTCGATTTTCTTGTCGCTTAGTTTATTCTATCCCAGGGTTGTAATTATGAGGTTGCTATCTAATTCTCTGATATATTTAAGCATGCAACAATAATAGGTTGTAGGTGCCATCATGACCTGAGAAATCAGGTCATGATAGCTTGGTATCAGAGCTCTAGGTTCTCCGGTGTCGTGGTACAAAGGCAAATATTTAAGTAGAGTCTTGCAGATCATTATGATGACGTCTCTTTCCCATCTGCGAGAGGCTACACATTGCTAGGAAAAGTTCCATATTCTTGGCTACTTATCGTGCGTTCCTGGCTCCATTAACTTCTAAACCTTATTTGTTCCATTCATTCTCATATGCCTAGGAGGAGTACGACGGCGGGTGATGTCAAGGCTTTTGTGCCTGTTGCTTCAGTTCTTCCTTCAGTGCTAGGATTTTAGAGTGAGAGTTTACCGTGTCAGTTAGGAGGTTTGGGGCCAACCCAGCCTCCAGTAGGGTTTCATGCTACCCTAGTTCTTAAGGATACCGTGGCTAGGATTCCAATTCCTCCGGTGGGTGTTTCAATACCTCAGGTAGGGGAAGTACCCAGTTATTCAAGTGGTGCTTCAGCTGGATTTGGGATCCCAATTCTTTAGAAGGGTTGTATATCAGTATTGTAGTATGAGGTGAGGTTTCACAAGATGGTTAGGCGCACTGCTAGGATTGTGCCTACAAAATTTGAGAGAGTTTAGAGTTTTGTTGGGGGATTGATTTCACCGCTCCATTTTGCGATCAAGCACTTGGTTACATTTGGGACTACCTTTCTTCATGTGGTTGATCATGTTTGGGATATTGATGGATTATGTCGTGAGGCATATGGAGATAGTGTTAAGAGGCACCATTGTCAGGACAGTTTTCGAGGTTCTCAGACTCGAGGTAGGGGGTTATCTGCTAGGGATAATTTCCATTGCTTCTTATCTAGCAGTCAGTTTTAGTGGCTCCAAGGGTTCCAGAGGGTGGTTATACAGAGCATGTCGAGCAGAGTAGACATGGTACAGGATAGGTTCTTTGAGGTTTGCATTCAGAGTGTGTAGGTCATAGTGGCCGTTCAGGTTTCATGAGATATTCCCATCAGACTTTATCATGTAAAGGTTGTTTTCAGTGCGGTGAGCTTGGCCACTTTGCTAAGGATTGCCCCACGATTGTGTATGGGGTCAGCATGGTTGTTATGATTGTGGGGTGGTTGGTCACTTTTCTAGAGTTTATCCCTAATTAGGGACAATCGAGCCTTCAACTTTGACTACTAAGTTTAGAGATAGACACCGTCCATCCGATGCCCCTCTTTGTGGGCCAGAGGTAGTGCCCGATGTTGTTTCTTCAGGTATGGCTTTTGTTACCATTAGCTAGTGCTGACATAGTTCGCGTTGCAATTCCATCCCCATTTTATGTATTTGTATATATGCCTACCTGTTTCTTGTTTAGTTGTATTACTGCTTGAGTTGTAGTGTTTTTTTGTATGATCTCTTGGTAGATTATTTTTTTAGTAGTGGATGGGGTGTGCTGTCCTTGAGAGGTGACTACCCGGAGTTGTGACTCGTGGGTAGGTCTAGTTGGCCTACCTAGAGTTGTGACTCGTGGGTAGGTCTGGTGGGCTTCTTGTTTGGTTTCATTGTAGTTCTAGAATTGGTTTGAGTTGTTCGATTTCTACACTACTACAAAAGAGACCTTCAGCGACAAACGTATAGCAGAAATAGTTTAATTGCTGCTAATTTACTCGCTAAAAGAAAATATTACGGGCCAATAAATATTAGCCGCAATTAAGTATATTTTTAGTGACCACCACTAAATTTATTATTTTTACTTTCTTCTTCCTCCAAATTCTAATTTCTCTTTTCCCTCTAAATCATCTCCCGCCTAAAAATACAAAAATACGCTTAATTGAGCTCTAGTGCCCAAATCAGAAAATAATAAGCAACAGTTGTAGCAAATTCATGCCCCATCATCAGTTTCACTAATGACAGCAACTTCTCTCTCTCTATCTATATATTGCATCAGCAATTTCATGGACCATCATCAACTCCGGTGATTTCTCAATCTATTTCCATATCCATATCTATTTGAGTTTTTTTCTACAGCTTGATGAAAATCAGATTCAAACCAGATTTAATATATTAGTCTTGAATCCAAAAAGGAAATAATTTTAATGATCAAAAACATAGTGCAATTTTATTTGGCTTGTGATTTTTTTTTCTGGTCATCAGATTCAACTTTTGAATGTGATTTTTTTTCTGGTTATCTTGAGAGGAAATCTGCCATCTCATGATTCAAAAAAAAATGTGATAAAAGTTGTTTTATTTTTCTATAATGAATATTAAAGCAGAATTGTTTAATAGTTGTATTATTACAAACTGAAAACAAAGTATTGGTGCGTGTCTTCGACTTTAAAGATGGAATTGTAACTGATTGAAAAGATGTGTTAACGATAGAAAAATCCTAAATTTGCATTAACATTGTTCTAAGTTCTTTGATATTTTCTGAACTATGTGTTTATTCTTTTTAGATTTTATTTTTGGGTTTTAGTTTAAATTTATCTTGGTTTGAGATTAGGAATGTCAATGGAACGGGGCGGTTGCGGGGTGGGGTGTGTTACAGTGTAGTAGTGGTATTTCAGACAATCCTTTAAGTTTTTCTTTGTCTTTGATTTACTTTTATAGATCTTGTATTTGGATATTATTAGATGATCTTTGACTATACTCCATGAGATTGCTTGGGTTTTAGCCTTTGTATGACATATTATGATTTCTGTGGCTATGTAATATTTACTTTCATTTAAGTTATGTTTGCATCTTGAATGTGAGAATGTTTTATGATGATGAATAGGAATGGGTCGCAACTAATGAAAATGGATCGTGACAGTATAGATTTTTATTTTTTCTCATTTAGGTGATAAAATGAACAAATACGACCCTTATGACATGAAAGAGAGTCATAAAATTATTGCACAATTCAGAAAATAAAAAATGAAATAGAGAAATTTATGTGTTCGATCGTAGACTGATTTAGTTTTCTTATGACTTTGCATAATCTCAGATTAAAGAAAATTTAATAAATGTAAGACACAAATCCAAAACATTACATTCTATTTTTAACAAGATTATTGTCACGCCCCGAGGTTATCTCCTAGACGTAACACGGGACTTGGGACCACAAGTGCCCCAAACTAACACTTGGTCATAGCATTCTCAAGCATAACAAAAGATAAGCGGAAGCATAATAGATATATCTGGAATCACATAAATGGATGATAAAGTCAAATAGAAATACTAATCCAGAAAGAGACTCAAAAGCTGTCTATGTCTGAAAAGCCTCTACTCATGACATAAAGAGTTGCTAGGACAAGACTCTAGCTAACTCGAAGTGCGGAAAAATATAATATCTAACACTGACTAAGAATATAACTAGTCTTCAATCTAAGAGGACTCACCAACATCTGATAAAAAGTGGGTTGGAAGCTCTAGCCACGAGTCTGAGAAGGAACACCTGAATCTGCATCGTCAAAGGATGCAGCGCAAGATATGCGTCAGTACTATAGGATGTACCGAGTATGTGAGATATGCATAAGTCATGATAAAAATATATACTTGAAAGCGTGTTTAAAACTGAGATCATGCATAATTTATGATAAAACATGCTTAAACTATCCATGAAGCTTAAATAATATGGTAATAGTAAAATCTGTAATGTAATGACTCAATCCAATATCATAAGCTAAAAACATAATCATAGGTAGTAAGTCTGAAATCTGAAAGCAAAGAGTCAATACATTTTTAAAGCATAAACTATTTCTGTGGGAGGTTCTCTAACCGACATAGACCATGTGAGCTGCATGGAATCCGATGTATACGCCTCATCGAAAGGACCCAATATATCTTGCCAGGGTATAGAGGCATGACTGTGGCATGATCACTAAATATGATACCCAACAGAGAGGACTTAGAACCTATGGGGGCACGTAGTTGTGGGACATGGGTACTCTCACCCTGTCCAACTCGGTTCTAATACTACTCCCAAAATATATATATATATATATATATATATATAGCTCATATAATACTGGGGCATATCTGATGCAAAAACTGATCGTAACTGGTGACATATCTGATGTCAAATCTGTTCATCAATCATGGAGACATATCTAATGTCAAAACTGTTCATAACTTAGGTAGACATATCTAAATGCCAAACCTTTCATAAAACATGGGGCATATCTGATGCCATACAAATTTCGTATCATAATTCTTAAAGCTTTGAAAAATCATAATTCAAGATATACTTTCCTTTCTAAAATCATAACTTGAAGAATTAGGCATGCATTTTCATGAAAATAGACGTCATATTATCTAAACATACCAATTTTACTTGAAGACATGCAATCCAAAGGAATCGTGCTAAAATTCATGCTTAACATATGGACTATTGAGAACACTTACAAAACTTCAATTAATGCATGGGTAATAGATGAGAAATCATGAATTGAAGCTTTAAAACCAAACCCATAACTTTATCCCAATTTGGGTAAGAACTCAAGTTTCATAAATTGGACGAGGATTTGCCTTAAAATCATGAATAAGAAACCACTCATAAAAACACATGCAAAATCATGCAATATAGAGTTAGAATCCATAGAAGAATCGTGAGGAAACAATTTTAGAAGGACCCATAAGAATTGAGTAAGAACCCTAGTTTAGAAATCTATAAGTTCAATTTAGAAAATTGGGGTTTTGGGCATAAGGGTGAAGGAATCCCTTATTGAATACCCACATACCTTGGTTGGAGCTAACCCACTTGAATTGAAAAGACTTCGGAGACATGAAGTGAATCCCTTGCTATGGAGCTTGAAATCCTAACTTGAAGCTTGAGATGATGGAACTCCTTTTTCTTCTTTTGAAAGTTGATAGAAAGAATGGGAGAGAACTTAGGTCAAGTGGGAATAAAAACCTCCTAAATAGGCTTAAAATGACTTAGTATAGGAGTTAAAAGAGTGAAAAATTATAAAAATACCCCCGGACTTAAGCTTGGAAAAAGCTGGAAAAAGTCAATCTCAGGGACCACGAGTTGGTCCACGGTCCGTCATCCAAAAGGAAGGACTGTCAAAGAGATTCATGGTTTTAAATTCCACTTCTGGGGACTAGTGGAACTCAACAACACGAGTCACTCTACGGTCCGTGGTTCAGGATGACGGACAGTCCTGTTGACTCGTGGTTCCGACTTTGGGATATGAGAATCCTCTGTTCCTCAGGGATTTTGAGTGGAAGAACAGGTCATGAATTAGGTTGACGAGTCGTCAACCCACTCGTGGAATTTTAGAGGACTTGCTACCCCTCTGAAGGTGATTAAACAGGTTATTGGATGGACCGTCATTCAAAATGATGACCCGTCAATTCATTCGTGGAAATTGGGCAGAAAAGCTGAATTTTGACAAACCACATTTCACTCTACTGACTGTGGTTTTGGTCTACGGGTCGTGAACCAACCAGTGGTATTGAAGATGAAAATTTTAAGGTTCAGTTCAGCAATGATGAGTCACAGTACGGACGGTGGTTCAGAACCATGGTTCGTCATTCCCGTCCGTCATCACTGGCAGCACTGCAGTAAACTTCCCATAAAGTTTTACTCCAGATTCAGATTAATGCGCGGTCATTGGCGTTGGAAACAAGACTTAAAAACCTTTAATATGGTGGGTACTAGACCACCTAACTCTTTATATTTTAGGAGGAATGGTCGATTGAAGTTGATCCTAGTTTAGTCTTACATGAAAACTTACTTTGGTGAGGTGCTTGCGACTTATCTTGATGATTGGAGTTTCTTATGAACATGATTCGCATTCAAAGCACTCACCACACTAGGAAAATGATTATTACACTCTTGGAAAAGGTTCAAGTATTAGCTTAGGATTTTTTTTAGGGTGTTACAATATCTCCCCCTTGAGATCATTCGTCCTCGAATGAAGACTAAGCAAGGGAACTCTAGAGAGAAAACAGCCCAACCAAAAAAACATGAAAACTGAAGAATAAGCATGAACCTGAACTTTTCAACTTAAAACATGGCTGAATCAACTTTGAAAATATGAATACATGTTAGGATCGTGAGGGAAACTGATTGAATAGATTCAGGAGGACATACTAAGGATGGAACTACTACCTCAAGTTGAAACCGAATCGGAAGGAAAAGTGTGAAGGTACTTGGCCTTCATCGATGATTCTGCTTCCCAAGTAGCTCCTTCAACTGAGTTGTGAAAGTTGAAGTACTATTGTGGTAAACGATTTTCGATTGAAATAAAAACTGAGCTGGGTTCATGAGACACGTATGCATGCTGAAAATGTAAGAACAACCAACATGAAAGGAACTAGATACCCAACATGATAACTGGTCTGGGATGAGTGTAGGAACTCAGCTAAAACTCATAAAGAACAAACATACTCTAGATCTCACAGTTAACTGAAAGGGACACAAAACCGAGAGAAGTAGATATATGGGAAAACTATTCTCTTCTAAATACCACTCCTACCATTTGCAACTAACAACCTCAACAACGCACATAAAGGTACTAAGGTCTGAGTCTAACTACCCTGTTCTCCATGTTCAAACCTCTCTCAACTAGGTATCTTGCATCAAGAACATCTTCTAAGGATAGTATCCCCTCTTATCACACAACCAACTAACCTAGGGCTCTCAACCAAAGGGTCACTAGTTGCACAAAACAAATATCCACATGTATCCCATCACGATATTCAAGCTTATAGCTATGGTCACCTTATGGTTTCTTAGCTTACCCTATATAAGACTTCTCTCCTCTTCCCTATCATAACTAGGAGTCGCAAATTCAAGAACTTCTACGGAGGACATACAAAAATTCCTCATCTAACTATTTCGCACAAATAATCCTTATCTCATAATCCCCCCACACCTAGAAGTCAAGGTGGAACAAGTACACTAATAGGAAAAAAGAATTTGCTACCTCCCAGTTTAGGCTACTACAATGCCTTCTCCCCTAACGCTTATAACAACATAAACCAGAATCATTAAAAGAAAAGAGCGGGAGCAGGAGTGCCACGAATGAAGGATTACTAATTGACCTTGACTTACACGTAGCGTGATCAAGACACTCAAGGTGAGGCTTGGGGGATCGAGCGCAATAGGCATGAGTATTTCACATACTGAGCACGTAAGGCATGAATAGCGGGGATCACCACCCCTCTTCATCAAAGGCAAAGAGAAAGGAAATCATAAGCGCAAACCATTTCAAGAATCAGGTTGGAGCATATACATAATGTAACATGATTTGATTAGCCATAGAGGCATGTATAAAGAATAAATTGAGCAAATAGGACCGAGCATACTTAGAGTCATGAGTTTACATAGATAACAAACCTCAGGGCATAAAGCTAGGATTTATAGAATTGCAGGATAAGAGTAGAGTCATTGTCTGAAGTGATTACTTGCCATTCTAGAATCTGAACATGAGCGTGCATCTAAAATAAGACCATGGCACTGACACACAAGGCATGCAAAAGGTATCATAATGGCAGAAGTATACTTGGGACGCTAAGATGGAAATAAGCTTTTGCCTCCTCTCTTGACTTTGTTCTAACACCCACAAGCATCGCTACCTAAGCCTCCAAAATTTGATTGATTCTATATTTCACCATCTCCCCCTTAGGTTCATGCCACCCTCCTAAGTCTATGGACCTCTCACCAACCTCTCAAAGGAACTATGATCATTTTACCCTAACAGAACATACATTACTCCAGAATCTAGCATGAATACCCACTTTCTTCTATAGCCTAAGACCCTCCTTATCCTAAAAGTCTAGGCCTCAACACTCCTATCCCCACTCAGTTCTAGGTCAAGACAACCCACAACCAAACAAAAATTAGGGTCCGGGGACTATGGACGCATACATGAAGGAAATCTAGTGACGTACATGATTCAACTTCTAGAGGAATACTCTGACCAGGTTGGCTAGGCAATGAAAGGAATTGACTTTGGAGATGAACACCACCGTTGCTCCGCTTTGATGAGGGGAAATCCCTGATCCTATGACCTAACTGACCACACCTAAAACACCCCTCCTTGCCCGCAAGACACTCACCTAGATGAAACTTATCACACCTACTACACTAAGGGTACCTCATGGTCTTTGGAGCTTTATGGTGACAAGACTGAGAATCGAGGGCAGGTGTGCTAACTGAAGATGGGGGTTTGTCCGTATGACCTCTACTAAGAAGATGATTGGTTCCATGTTCTGGTCCTCTTATTTTTCCTCTTCCTCTTCTTTTAGTTTCCTATTCTCATTAAACTAAGCAGTCATGGATTGAGCCAACATACGAATGGCTTCTCAAAACTCCACATTCGTAACCCCATGGTCTGGAACAGGAGGATTAATATTTCTCTTGGGGTTCCTTTGTAGAGGCATTTATCTGGAATGCATACGGAATGGATTAGAAGGGTAAATAGAGTCAAACTCTATCGCACGATAGTGAGTATGAAATAAGTGAAGTTTTTTATTCTAAAACATCTCATAGCCTCCCTCTCATGAGTGTGGCGCGCTTCACACCCATGAAAGAGACTCTACTTGATGCGGCTGTCAGACACCCTATGACTCTTGAACCTGAGGCTCTGATACCAAATTTGTCACGCCCCGAGGTTGCCCCCTCGACGTAATGCGGGACTTGGGACCATAAGTGCCCCAAGCTAACCCTTGGTCATAGCATTCTCAAGCATAACAAAAGATTTTTGAAGCATAATAGATAAATCCAGAATCACATAAATGGATAATCAATTCAAATAGGAATACTAATCCAAAAAGAGACTCAAAAGTTGTATATGTCTGAAAAGCCTCTACTCATGACATAAAGAGTTGCTAGGACAAGACCCTAGCTAACTCGAAGTGTGGAAAAATATAATAGCTAACACTGACTAAGAATATAACTAGTCTTCGATCTAAGAGGACTCACCAACAACTGACATAAAGTGGCCTGGAAGCTCTAGCCATGGGTCTGAGAAGGAATACCTGAATCTGTATCGTCAAAGGATGCAGCGCAAGATATGCGTCAGTACTGTAGGATGTACCGAGTATGTGAGATATGCATAGGTCATGATAAAAATATACTTGAAAGCGTGTTTAAAACTGAGATCATGCATAATTTATGGTAAAACATGCTTAAACTATCCATGAAGCTGAAATCATATGGTAATAGTAAAATCTGTAATGTAATGACTCAATGCAATATCATAAGCTAAAAACATAATCATAAGTAGTAAGTCTAAAATTTGAAAGCAAAGAGTGAATACATTTTTAAAGAATAAATTGTTTCTGTGTGAGGTTCTCTAACCGACGTAGACCATGTGACCTACATGAAATCCGATGTATACGCCCCATCGAAAAGATCCAATATACCTTGCCAGGGTATAGAGGCATGACTATGGCGTGATCACTAAATCTGATGCCCAACAGAGAGGACTTAGAACCTATAGGGGCATGTAGTTATGGGACAATGGGTACTCTCACCCTGTCCAACTCGGTGCTAATACTACTCCCAAAACATATATATATATATCTCATATAATACTGGGGCATATCTGATGCCAAAATCGATCTTAACTGGTGACATATCTGATATCAAATATGTTCATCAAGCATGGAGACATATCTAATGTCAAAACTGTTCATAACTTAGGTAGACATATCTAAATGCCAAACCTTTCATAAAACATGGGGCATATCTGATGCCATACCAATTTCGTATTTTAAGTCTTAAAGATTTGCAAAACCATAATTCAAGATATACTTTCCTTTCTAAAATTATAATTTGAAGTATTAGGCATGCAATTTCATGAAAATAGAGGTCATATTATCTAAACATACCAATTTTACTTGAAGAAATGCAATCCAAAGGAATCGTGCTAAAATTCATGCTTAACATATGGGGTTTGGAAAACACTTACAAAACTTCAATTAAAGCTTGGATAATAGATGAGAAATCATGAATTGAAGCTTTAAAACAAAACCCATAACGTTTTCCCAATTTGGGCAAGAACCCAAGTTTCATAAATTGGACGAGGATTTGCCTTAAAATCATGAATAAGAAACCACTCATAAAAACTCATGCAAAATCATGCAATTTAAAGTTAGAATCCATAGAAGAATCATGAGGAAACAATTTTAGAAGGACCCATAATAATTGAGTAAGAACCCTAGTTTAGAAATCCATAAGTTCAATTTAGAAGATTGGGGTTTTGGGCATAAGGGTGAAGGAATCTCTGATTGAATACCCACATACCTTGGTTGGAGCTAACTCACTTGAGTTGAAAAGACTTAGGAGACTTGAAGTGAATGCTTGAAATCTTAACTTGAAGCTTGAGAGGATGGAACTCCTTTTTCTTCTTTTGAAAGTTGATAGAAAGAATGGGAGAGAACTTAGGTCAAGTGGGAATAAAAATCCTCCTAAATAGTCTTAAAACGACTTTGTATAGGAGTTAAAAGAGTGGAAAATTACAAAAATACTCCTGGACTTAAGCTTGGAAAAAGCTAGAAAAAGCTAGAAAAAGTCAATCTCAGGGACCACGAGTTGGTCCACGGCCCGTCATCCAAAAGGATGGACCGTCAAAGGGATTCGTGGTTTCAAATGCCACTTCTGGGGTCTACTGGAACTCAACACCATGAGTCATTCTATGGTCTGTGGTTCAGGACGATGGACCAGCCTGTTGACTCTTGGTTCCGACTTTAGGATATGAGAATCCTCTGATCCTCAGGGATTATGAGTGGAAGAACAGGTCCTGAAATAGGTTGACGAGTTTTCAACCCACTCGTGGAATTTTAGAGGACTTGGTACCCCTCTGAAGGTGATTCTATGGGTTATCGGACAGGCTGTCATTCAAAACAATGACCCGTCAATTCATTCGTGGAAACTGGGCAGAAAAGCTGAATTTTGACAAACTACGGGTCACTCTACTGACCGTGATTTTGGTCTACGGGTCATGAACCAACCAGTGGTATTGAAGATGAAAATTTTAAGGTTTAGTTCAGCAATGACAAGTCAAAGTACGGACCGTGGTTCAGAACCACGGTTCGTCATTCCCATCCGTCATCACTGGCAGCACTGCAGTAAACTACCCATAACCTTTTACTCCGAACTCGGATTAATGCGCGGTCAGTGACGTTGGAAAGAAGACTCAAAAACATTTAATTTGGTAGGTACTAGGACACTTAACTCTTTAAATTTTAGGAGGAATTATCGATTTAAGTTGACTCTAGTTTAGTCTTACATGAAAACTTACTTTGGTGAGGTGCTTGCGACTTAACTTGATGATAGGAGTTTCTTATGAACATGATTCGCATCCAAAGCACTCACCACACTAGAAAAATGATTATTACACTCATGGAAAAGGTTCGGATATTACCTTAGGATTTTTTTGGGGTGTTACAATTATGCTATAGAGCTTAGATATTGGACTTCTCAAATATTGAAATGAATCATATCTGTAGATCTTTTTGAATTCTACCTTCTTCTCTTTTCTTTTCTTCCACATTAAAAAACTTTTTTGCCTTGTTGGTTGAAGAGGAGAAGATATAATTATAATAAACTTCTCTGTTGTGCTGTTTCAAAAAAAATTCTCTGTTGTGTTATTATTTCTACTACTCATTTCAGTCATTTATCAATATTGTCTGGTTGCATTCTTGTGATTGAATTAATAAATGTTGAGTAAAAACTAAGAGAAATTCTTGAATTGCAATCTCAATAGACCATGTATTCAAACTGAACATATAAACCATATGTACAGTGACGTAAGCCACTTTAGAAGCTAGGAATAAGTTTCTATTTGATTAGTTTTTTCTTTTTACCAATTCGAAATGCTAATATGGTGAAAACTGAGAGAGGAGACCAATGCATTTTGTTTGGACTGTCTATGTTTTTGAACTCTTAACATATGACAATAAAATGAGATTCTCAAAACAAACATGAATATTTCTTGTAATGGCATGAGGCCTATTTATCAATGCAATATATCAAACATTGACATAAATTGAATTTATAAATTTTTGTGTTGCTGATGATCTTATTTTATGCTTCTTTTTCTGCCATATATGCAATAGGCGTATTGTATTACCGAGTAGAAGTAGTGCCCACACCATACTATAATTCCAATTTCAATGATTTGACCAAGTGGTTCATTGTTCTTCTTAGGCGTGAGAATGTAAATTGATATGCCATAAGTGAGTGCTACAGAGGTAACTGTCAACCACATGATAACCATCAAACCCCACATGAAAAGCCTGCGCCTTAAGGGCAATCCACTTATCAGCAGCAAGATTGTGCTGAGAGAAGAGACAAAGAAAATGGTGTTAGCCTTGAGTTATAGACATGTTGAACTCTTAATGTTGAGTAAAAACTAAGAGTTTCTGTGTTTTTTATATTAAGTAAAAACTAAGAGTAAAAATATTTTTTATTCTTCAATGGTACTCTCTTTTCTATCTTTAAGTTGTAGTTTTTTCACTAAAATAGCAGGTGTCACCTCTGAATTTCTCTAATAAGAGAATTTCTTAACCTCAATTTTCTTCAATTGATGCAATTCATTTATGGATTTTCCCAAAACACATTGGTGACGTCTTTGAGAACAACCCCTCACTTAGGCTTTTGAGAGGTAATACTAGCAGAAGTAACTAGTTTGTTCTTATTCAAGGCTGATCTTTTGGACTTTTTTCTATGTTACCTGTCCGTGTTTGTTATCCTGTCTGACACATTGGTGTACCACCTCCTGATGAACCAAAAAATTTTCCCGTGCTCTTATAATTCACGTAGTATGCACTTTAAGAATTATAACACATCTCTAACTTTTGTTATTTTGTGTTATGAGTTAGACACTCCAATCTTCATTCTTTTATGTTTATATGATGATTGCCTTTTCACATTTATATTGAAATCTTTTGAATAACTTTTGCGATTGTAGAAGGCAAATATTTTTGCTTGAATATCATGGACAGTTCTACAAATAGAAGTTGGATGTATTGTTGGGGTACTCAAAAATACTTGGATGGAGTAGAGATCTTTCTAAATCATGCCTTTAGTGAAGAAAATGTAAAAATAATTCCATGCCCATGTACGAAATATGTGCTACACTATGATGTAAATTGGGCAACAATATATGATCATCTTATATGTGATGATATTATACAATCATATGATACTTAGTTTTGTCATGGAGAGTCTCTGGATGGATCACATAGTACTCAAGTAAATAATGATAGACAATCAGCTTTAAGGGGCGATGACATGAGATGAATGATACATGATGCTTTTGGTGGTGTTACCTAGTTCATGGATAATAACATCAATAATAGTGGTGATATGGAGCAAAACTCCAAAGAACGTACTACTCATCCATCTAGAAATCAACCTCATCCGGAGGTGGGTAAGTTTTACCAACTCATGAAAGATGCAAGTGAAGAACTATATCCTGGATGCAAGAAGTTTAATAAATTATGATTTTTGTTGCATCTCTACCATATAAAATTGTTGTTCAAATGGTCAAATGAATATTTTAATGCTTTGCTTGCACTATTAAAAGATGGATTGCCTGAGGGAGAAAAGTTGTCTTCTTCTCACTATGAGACTAAAAAGATCATTGAAGGTTTGGGTTAAAGTAAGAAAATATTCATGCTTGTCCTAAAGACTGCATGCTTTTTAGGAACAAATTTTCTAGTAAGGATGTCATTGAGTGCTTAATTTGTGGGGCTTCTAGATGGAAAAATGATAGGAAAAAAATTCCTTCCAGGGTCCGAAGGTATTTTCCTTTAAAACCAAGGTTGTAGCGATTATTTATGTCTTCAGAAATTTCAAAACAGATGTGATGGCATCATGAAGAATGCAACAAAGATGGAGTTCTACAACATCCTACAAATTCTGAAGCCTGGAAAACTTTAGATAATAAATATCCAAAATTTGCTAGAGATCATCGCAATGTTCACTTAGGATTAGCTTCCGATGGGTTTAATCCATTTGGCACAATGTGAACTGTTCATAGTACATGGCCAGTCATTTTGATGCCGTATAATCTTCCACCATGGATGTGCATGAAACAAGAGTTTTTCATTTTGTCCTTACTTATTCCTGGACCAAAAGCTCCTGGTAATAACATTGATGTCTATTTGTAACCTCTAATTGAAGAGTTAAATGAATTATGGGATGTGGAGATAGAGACATATGATTCCTTTGCTAAGGAGACATTTAAAATGTGAGCAACACTAATGTGGACTATAAATGATTTTCTAGCATATAGTAATCTATTTGGATGGTGTACTTATGGTCAATTCGCATGACTTTCTTGGAATATAAATACTCACTCTAGAAGGCTCAAACATGGCAGGAAGTTTTATTTCATGGGCCATCAATATTTTTTGAACCCAGGGCACAAATATTGAAATAATTCAAAATAATTTGATAGGACTAATGAATCAAGATTTGCACCTCATCCAACATCTGAATCACTGATTCTAAATCAAGTTAGAGACACAAAATTTACTCTCGGGCAGTCTAATGAAGAGGTTAGTGGAGTGAGGAAAAACACATAAAAAAGAGGAGTAATTTTTTCAATCTTCCTTATTGGGAGCATAACTTGATGCGTCATAATATTTATGTGATGCATAAAGAAAAAAATGTATGTGATAACTTGATGTATACGTTGTTGGATCTTGGTAAAAAGTCAAAATATAACTTACAAGCTCGATTAGACTTGAAGGATATGAAAATAAGACCAAGCTTATGGCCACAAAATCAAGGTAATGGGAGGCTATTACTTCCTGCTACGCATTTCACAATGTCTTCTGCAGAAAAGGAGTTGTTTTATGAACTACTACAAAATGTTAAGTTTTCACATGGTTATGCATCTAAAATATCACGTTGCATTCCCAAATGGAAAATATTTAGGTTAAAAACTCATGATTGCCATGTTATAATGCAAGAACTTCTTCCTCTTGCATTGTGGAGATTAATTGATAAAAAAGTGAGTTCAATTTTTATTGAACTATGCACATATTTTTGGGTCCTTTGTAGCAAAGTGCTTAAAATAGATGAATTGAAGTTACTTAAGAAAAAATTACTTTAACATTGTCGAATATGGATAAAATATTCGTCCATCATTCTTTACTATTATGGTACATTTGGTTATTCACTTGGAAGTTGAGGCTAAAATTGTGGGGCCAGTACAATATCGATGGATGTACCCAATTGAGAGGTATGTATAATATTATTAAATTTTTTTGTATACCTTGAGTTGTTGTTAACCATAAAATCTTAGACTAATAATATTACTATGTTGTAGGCACTTAGGTTCTCTAAAATCATTTGTTCGTAATGGTTCATGCTCAGAAGGTTCAATAGCAGAAACGTACATTACATATGAGTATGTGACATTTTGCTCGCGATATTTGGAGGGAGGAGATTCAAGAGTTTATCGATCCAAAAAAATGTTGATGAGATTGTGCATGGGATTGATAGAGAAGGATGTCTTTTTCCTATTGTTGGGGAGTTGTACGGCGAAGTAGATGTATTTGATTTGGATGAGAAAACATGGTTGCAAGCACATCGACCTGTGCTTTTCAATTGTGAATCACAGGTGGTTGAGAATTACAAAAGGTAAGTGGTACATCTATTTCAAAATATTTGCATACTACATTATTTGATAACAACATTAATATATGGGAATTACATGAATAGAGAACATATTGCTGAAATCAAGAGATTACATCATAAACGTCATCTTACACAACATCAATTGGATCATTTGCATTTTGATACCTTTCATCAGTTATTCAAGGAGCAAGTAAGTAGTAGGGTTAATTCATTAGTTACTTCAAATTTCCCTTGACAATTATTGAGATATTTATAGTTCTATATTTCTATTTGGTTAGGTAAAGGAATTGGAGGACACATCCAACATCTCAAAGGATGTAAAATTCCTTGAAAAAGGTCCAATTTACATTGCAAGAATGTTCAAGGCATTTGATGTAAATAATGGATATCGATTCTGAATAAAACAATATGAATAGTTCATGGAGACAATAAATAATGGTGTCATGGTCGTTTCAAAGACCGAAAGTTATGCAAGTACAAGTGATAATGCTATGAAATCTGCAAATATCACCTACTATGGAAGATTGAATGATATTGTAGAGTTAAACTACTATGAAGAATTTAAGATTGTCTTATTTAAATGTGATTGGATTGATGTAACCAAAGACAGAGGAGTTAAAGTAGATGACTTAGGTTTCACACTGGTGAACTTCTCACACCTAATGGACTCTGGCGATTGAGAAAGTCATGAACCTTTTATGTTTACAGAACAAGATCAAGAAGTAATATTTGTGCAAGATCCTGAAGATCATGAGTGGTTTGTTCCTAGGTTAATTAAACCTTGAGATATTTTTGATATGGGAGAGGAAAAGAGTGTGCAGTCTGAGTCATCAATGCAGAGTGATGCCACTGACTTGACTCTTGTAGAAAATGTTTGTGATTCAGAATATGAGTATATGGATTGGGTACGATGTGATATTGATGGAATGGTATTCGAAGGTGAAGCTAATGTCGATGAAGGAAATATCGTTGAAAATAGAAGCAATTCTGAATAAAATAGGGGTAGTTATAAAATATTTGAAATTTCTTCAAGTGTTAATGAAGTACTTCTTGGATGTTAGTATTTATTTTATTTGGAAAACTGAATAAGACTCTAATCAATTTTGCTTTAGATTTCTTTATAATTTTGGCTCAGGAACTGATACAGAGATTCCAATGCATTTTAGTTACATAAAAATAAACTAGTTTTTTTGGCTCTTTCTGATTTCAAGTGTCCTATTTATTGGATGTAGATTGAGTATATATGCTTCTGCAGTCTATTATACATTCAAGTATACTACTTTTGCACTAGAAATTGCTATTTTGCTAAATTTCAGTTTCTGCTTGCTCTATCTTTATGTTTGTTGTATCTGCTACCTGAATGATCTATGTTAAATACTTGATGTTGCATGTCTATACTTGAATCTTCTGTGAGGCTCCAAGCAGAACTTATTCTTTGTTGGAATAAACAAAGTAAGGTTTAGGAAGCTAGTGGTGGCTGGAGATACTTTTGTAATAAGAATAACACTAATCAAGCTGTAAAAATGATTTGGAATAGCGAATATGGATGGTCAATATGTAGGAGGGAATGTGGTAAGGTTACACAATGAGAAAATAGGATGTGGTGGTTCTGTGGCATCTAATAAAGCCTAAACTTGGGTTCTTTTTCTTGTTTGGGGAATCTAAACTTTTGCCAATGGTCTGAATTATGCCATTCTGAGTTTGAGTGGAGATTTTTGGTGTAACAGGGTAGGTAGATTTTTGACTAGCAGGCTCTACGACAAGCTATCATTGATTTATTTAGGTGTCCTGAATAGTAGTAGTAAGTTTCTTAGACACTACACCTATTTTATTGGGGGTAAAGTAATTGTATTAGTAAGGTATCAAGTAGATGCAATGGTACAAGTAGCAAGAAAGTGTAAAATTTACTAAACTAATCAAGCTGTAAAAATGGTTTGGAATAGCAAAGACGGAAGGTAAATATGTAGGAGGGAATGTGGTAAGGTTGCAGAATGAGAAAACTGGATCTAGTGGTTCTGTGGCATTTAATGAAGCCTTAACTTGGTTTTTTTTCTTGTTTGGGGTATCTGAATTGTTGCTAATGGTCTGAATTATACCATTCTGAGTTTGAGCGGAGGTTTTGGGTGTAACAGGGCAGGTGAATTATGGATTAGCATGCTCTATGGCATGCCATTATTGCTCTGTTTAGGTGTCCTGAATAGTAGTAGTAGGTGTCTTAGACATTACACCTATTTTTTTTGGGTAAAGTAAGTAATTATCTTGGAAAGGCATCAAGTAGATGTAATGGTACAAGTAGCAAGAAAGTGTAGAACTTACTAAACTAAACTCTAGCTTCAAAAACCTAAATACATTTTGAGCTCAGAAACTAGGCAAAAGATCTGTAACACAGTCAGAAGAATGCTACCTTGTTACTTTGTTAAATAAGAGCTAAGTAGCTAAGAAAATCCAAAA
Organism: Jaltomata sinuosa; assembly: GCA_003996215.1. Classification (NCBI taxonomy): domain Eukaryota; kingdom Viridiplantae; phylum Streptophyta; class Magnoliopsida; order Solanales; family Solanaceae; genus Jaltomata; species Jaltomata sinuosa. The sequence continues at coordinate 33,715 of QJPP01003233.1, read as the reverse complement.
ATAGAGAAGAGAAATTGCCTGATAGTAGTCGTCATAGGGGTAGTAGCCATACCCGACATGCCATTATTGTTCTATTTGACCTTTTGAATAGCTTGCTTTTTGGGTTTGTTATTGCTTCATTGAAGTCTCAGCATAGTTTAAGGGAGTAGAAATCATACTTGACTGTTGGATATGTGGAGTGACTTGGGGGGTAGGAAGGGCATCTGTAGGTGAATTTTTGATGGTTATAGGTAATGAGTAATGTTATGAAGCTATTGCTAGGGGTGAGTCATTCAAGGCATGGAAAGTAATCACTACTTGCCCTCCAGTACTTAATGCCCATAAATTTCAGTAGGAAGAATTTCAAGAGAGGAAATTTTTCCTCAACTACTTCCCACTCCTCTCCCACACAAGCATCATATGCTAGTCTGAGGGACTCAAGTTTGGGCAACTTACGAACAATCTTCAAATCCTCAAGAGGAAAACAAGTGCACATGAAAGCTAACGTCCTAAGGTTCTTCGGAAAAGAACCTAGCTGAGGAAGTACAAAATAAGGCATCCATTCAATTTTCAGTTCCTCGAGCTGATCTAAGTAACAAAGATCACAGAGGTCCTTCATATCGTTGTCACATATCTGCAGTTTCTGTAAGTTAGGAAATAGTTAAGAAATAGATAAAGTACAATATAAAGGATTTCACCCATACAAAGACTAAAAATTTCTCAGAATCCAACTTGTCTCTCGAGGCTCGTGAGCCTGATCCAAGTAATTATTGTCCAGTAAAAGGTGCCTCAATTGTGACATCTTGAAAATATATAATGGCAATATGAAAGGTATGTTCTGGAACACACAAGATGTTTGAAATTTAAGTATCAAAGATTGCATATACTGAAGGATAGCTATAGATGAAGGAATATAAGTATCTCAACCATCAACGGACGAGTCAAATGTCAAATGTAGGTATCACAAGTGATATAAATCAACTATACAACTGGGAAAATCATCCAATGATAGTGAAGCAAGATCTAGTACTCTTAGTACCTTGAAAAACACCAAATCTTGCATTATTCTTGAGCTCGAGGACTTTGAATAAAAAGGAGAATAGAAGGGGACTCATTACTACAAACCATGTCCAACTGATTGGCAACAGATTGGATACTAACCCAACAGTGAGAAGGCCTAAACTTCTAGTACATCTTTTTTATTGAGAAGGTCTCTGCTTTTAGTATTTTTGGGATGTTGAGTTGTGCTTCTATGATATATTTTGCTGCCTGAAGTATCTTTTTTATGATCCAGGAGGCCTGTTTAGCCCCATTAATTTTAAACTAGGGAATCTCATAATTTCTTTTTTATCTGCAACTATGACCTTTTGGTTTCTTTCCTTTGCCAAAGCTAAGCCAAATGGTATGTTACATTCAAGATGAATGCGGATATCAGTATATGTGACAAGGTTCTGATTTAACATAGAATGATAATGTATAAATATTTTCAAATAGGATATGACTGGGATAATGTCATACATGTAAGAACTGCATTTGTTAGACTTTTTTTAAGTAATAAGTACGAAATTACTTCTAAGTTGGAATTCTCTATATGGGTTCCATGACCTTTGAATCTTTTTTATGTCAGGAAATTTGGAGGCAAGGAAGGTTCGTGGACCTACAATACTGAAAGATATTTGAAAACTTCCTCCTGGAAAGACAATTGTGGTGCAATTCAATATTCGTAACCATGCCATTGGAAAAGAGGGTCGAAATCTTTCTAGCATTCTTGGCATAGTCGCTAGAACCCCAGAACTAACACCTTTACACATAGATGATTGGAGAATTTTGCTAAAGAAGAAAAGAAGAAATTGGTGTAGTTTGTAAGAGTATGGAGTTATTATTATCCTTATGCTGTGCGAATCTAATAATGTATTAATTTTGTCATACATATTATAATCTTGTAATTATTTTTTTTGTTTCTCAGAAGAAGTTTTCTATCCCAGCATGCGGAGAAGAGTTTGTCATAAAGTCAATAGGAAAGAAATCAAGAGATTACAAATGCGATTTAAAAAGTGAGAATATATCAAAATATAAGACTAAAGATTCTTTGCTGAGAAACAGACCAAGTCGTATACCACGGGATCAATGGACTGGTCTAGTCTCTTATAGGTTTTCTGAAATGACTAAGGTGTCAACTTTACATGTCTTAAAAATACACACTTAAATGCTTAATGTTTTTAATTTTTGGTTATTCCCTTTAATTTTTATGCATAAATTATGACATATAATTTCATATTGTATTGGCAGAGGTGTACACTGGCAAATAGAATTAATAGGGCCAAGCCAAAGATGCCTCACATAGGAGGATCTAAAAGCATTGCCACCTTAATGGCTGAGAAGGTATTCTTAGCTGAATTACAAAATATAATACTTTTAAATACTTTTTTCCATGTGTATATAAAAATGATTTATTGTATTAGGCTAAAAATAGGATAAAGCCTACACGAGCACAAGTTTTTTTATGGATTCATAGACCACGTCAAGATGGTAGACCATTGGATGAGGAGTCTGCCAAGACTATCATAAGGTTTCTTCTCTTTTATTTTCTGAATGTCATTTCTCTTTCCTCAATTGTGATTTTGAGAACTTTATTTAGCTTTTTGGATATCATCACTTGAAAGGGTATGTTGCACCTCAATTTTTTTTAAACTTTTTTACCTACTGTGTTGAAATCATCAAACAATTTAGAGGAAAGACTAAAAATTAAACTGTTGAGAATCATTACGATGTTGCTTGCTGCAGTTTAAAATTGTACTACATTTGCTCTATGATTTGCAAAAGGGTATAGTAATAAAAATAAAAATACATGTCAAAAAAATTTCCCTGTTCTTGCCTTTTAAGCTAATTTGCTGTAATGATCCTTCCGGTCATTTACACATTTTTGCCTTTCTTGTACCATTAGAGCTTACTTGTAGCGTCCCAAGTCATTTATGGCTTGTCGGGACCGGTAGTTCGGTGCCCGGGCCGTTTGTTTGGTCTTTATGGCCGTCCCTCATTTTAGAGTTCAACTTTGGAAATCGTTGACTTCCGTCAACATTCTTGGTAATATCAAAGAATTAAACCAAGGTTCTTGATCAAAGGAATCCCTTACTCGAAAGTTCTAGTTAAAGAAATGCCTCGTGTAACACCTCGCCCGTTTGGAAGATTTAAAGTAACCCGTGCCTTTGGGGTAAGACTAATAGTGTCTAATATACTAAGAAGGATGTGTTATGAGTTATTATAATCGCAAAATGGTCGTATGATAAGTTTTGAAGTCAAGCAAGTTGCGAAACAAAAGTCGGAAAACGTTATTGTAAATTCCTTTAAGGAATTCTCTTCAAATTTGGATTAAATATCTTGGGGTGTTTCTACCTATATATAAAGAGTTAGTGGGCCCCCAATATACCAAATCAAAGGTCTACAAGTCTAGTTTCCAACGCACTAAACCGTTCGTCCATACGACTTCAGAATAGAGAGATATTCATGTTTTCGTAAGACTGCACAAGCAGACACGTCAAAGCGGGGCCTACATCCTAAGTCGGTTTGCCTTTATAAATCAGCTTCTCCTTCGTTTTAAACCCATAAAAACAGACCAAAACCTTAGAAAAACAGATACAAACCTTAGAAATAATCCATGGACCTTGATCCTTTCAATTCGGAAGTTTAACGAAAGTTGCTCTACGTCGCGAGCTCATCATCGTGGTACAGTTTTCTCGTCGTTTTGGCTCCATTTGTTGCTACTGCAAGGAGGCAGTTCGTGGAACTGATATTTTTATTCTATTATCATTTGATTATTGGAAGGTAAGGGTTCTAAATCCTTGACTCATTCTTAATTTGAGCTTTAGAATCAATTTCGAGGAGAACTTATCGTTATCGGCATGTTTGTCGTGTTTTCTTGCCATATATTTTTACAGCTCATGGTGGGTCCTTATAACAGCATGTTTATCTTGGTATTTCAAAGCTTTTTGTCGAGGTAACCTTCCTCCTATGACCCTCCTTCATTATTATATGTTCTAGTATTGTTTTATGGATTTCTGAGCCACGAAGTGGTATTTTGGATCTGTGGCTCTGGGCAGCCCCTTTGTCATATTAAATTGGGTTTTTATTATTGTATGTTGATGGTGTTAATGTGTTGGAGGTACTGGGAGTTGGTGTGATTCTTATTGGAGTCACGAACGATGGTTATTGGATTGAATGACATGAAGTACGCCTTGAAATAGTGCCTCGGAAGCTCGTCGCTCCTTGGAGATGTGGTTAACGTATTGTTGTTGGATTTAGCTGCCATTTGTTATTATTATTGGCCTCATTTTTATGCTTTGGAGTTGGCTGGTCGCGAGTGTGACATTAACACCTTATCAATTGGCTATGGCTCGTTCTTGCAGCCTTGTCGATTCTAGCAATTGTTCCATTACCTTGGTTGGTCAGGCTTCATAGAGACGCCTTTGGGACTTCAGTTGAAAGTATTTGTTTTGTGTGATTCAGAGCTTTCTGGAGCTGTTCGAGTCTGGATGATGCCGTTCCCGCAGCTAGTCATCGGATGACAGGTAGGTTATGGTTTTCCCCTATCTAGACTCTGCGTATATAGGTTATAACTGCATTAATTAGCATCCTTGGATGGGTTGTTATAGGTTGGTACCCCAGACCCTGTCCTCCTTTCATCCGTCTATTTCATATGTTGTTTGTAGTATTCGCGTAATAATGTATATTACCTTTGTGGTCCTGTGTGGCCTTGTATTGACTCTGGAACATAGATGGTGGGATATTTGGGAATGTCCGCGAGTCCTGGACATAGAGATTATCCTTTTAGGCTGGTTATGTCTGCTGAGTAGCTATTGGGCCTGTGCAGGGCTGATAGGAATTGTTGTGAGCCGTTGGGCTACTTTTATATTTGTGTGCGAGCATATCATCCATGAAAAAGGTTTTCCCCTGCATGATTTACTACAGTTTTGGCTGTGAGCCACTACTGACAGTTTTCCTAAATTTGCATGGCCCTGGGGGCCCCTTTTTGGTACTATTATTGATAGAAAAGGGGATTTTTGGATGTTTTCGCACTGGTTTTATTACTGGTACTAGTCTCTGCGGGGCAGAGCATCAGACTTGATTATATTACTAATACTAGTCTCTGCGGGGCAGAGCACCAAACTTGATTTTATTACTATTACTAGTCTCTGCGGGGCGATGCACTATACTTGATTTACTATAGTTTTAGACCCGGTTATGACCGGGCACCCTTGGAGGGGTTTTTGAGGCATTTTATACTACTTTAGTCCTGGACGGGGTATGGGCATGCATACTTGAGACTGGGTCTCTATCTTGATCCCCGACTTGCTTCCAGATGACATGTCTTGATACTGAGTTTTAGTATGGGGTCGGGGACCTCCATGGACCTTGCCGCTCCGGGCCTGGGGCTTCGGGCTGCGTGCACCGGAGGGAAGGGTATACGGTGGAGTAGAGGTATACAGGCTGAGTCCTTCCATGGAACCTGCCTGCTGGGCCTGATTTGCACCGGAGGAGGTTCACACAGAGATTCTATTTCACATCATATCATATCATTCATTAGATTCCACCCTTGTTTGTTGTGTGTTTAGTGTACGCTCTGGTAGTATGGGATGCCGAAGGGTTTGATTTCACTTGATTGTGTTCCTCGGTTGTATGGGCGGCCGTTGGGACTGTAGGTAGACTATATGTACTCCTGTTTTTACTTAGAGCTTGTCTTGGCACCCGGTTCTTGAAAGATTAGTGATGGCTAGCCTGTTGAGGCTTTGGTTGTGGGTTTTGATTATTGAGAGGGCTTTAGAGTCCTATCTTATTGAGGCACTTTTGTGTGGCCTTCTGAGCAGAGTATGAGACTCTGGTTCTATTCTTGTGGGAAGCTGAGTGGTATCTCTCGGTTATTGTGGCCTAGTTATTTCATCCTAGGGTTGTACTTGTGAGGTGATTCCCTGGTTATGCTATCATATCATTGGATTGGTGTTATGATTTCCTTATACTGGTTGATTCCATTTTGAGTATGTTAGACTACTCTCCGTCTTTTCCTTCCACTTGAGGTTACCGGTATACCGCCATTTTCTCAACTCTCTCTCTACTTACTTATATTGTTGTACAAGGACTCCAGGTGCGTTCTTCTTTCCTTCACCAATGATTCTGTGTGATTGTATCTCTGTGCTAGCATGTTTTACTTGAATCTCTTGGTTATGGATGGTCTGTGCTAGCTCCTTGTGCCTTGCTTATTGCCTCAGTGACTGCTTTCTTGCTATCTTTTACTTACTGCTTTTATATCTTATATGCGCTTAGTCGGCCTATGATACCTACTGAGTACCCGTGGTTTTGGTGCTCATACTACACTTCTGCACTTTTTGTGCAGATATTTGCTGAGCTTTTGCCATTGATCACGTTGGAGACTCGTGCAACTTTTGGATCTTTGAGACTAGGGTGAGCGCCTGACGGTCGGGGCTTGTCTACATCTCATCTGTTGTACTATTGCTCCTTGTACTTTCGGAGGCAATTTATGTTGTATTTTGTTACTTCTAGCACTTGTATTCTATTAGAAGCTTCTGTACTGTCGATACCAAGTCTTGGGGTTGGTGTAGTTTCCTTTATGTATTTATATTCGAGTTTTGCTTTCGCTTATTTCTTCTTGCTGGTGCATTTTGGTTAGGCAGTAGCCCATTACTAACCGTTCTGGGCTACGGGAATTGGTTCGCCTTCTGGGGATTGTAGGTGCCATCATGACTTGAGAAATCGGGTCGTGACATTTGCTTACACTTTCATATTTGTTTTGGAGTATAATGTAATTTGTTGATACTTCTATTTAATTGGAAAATCTCCATATTCTACTTGTTGAATTATACTAGATATGTATTGACTTATGTATGCTTACTTATTTGATCAGGATATGATTAATGAAAGGTTGAGCAACGGTGAGAGATCGAATGATCATCCTCCTCACAATGTTGCTTGGGAAAGAGATATGTATTCTCAAGTGTTAGGCAATGAGAAAAGTGGGTATGTTTGTGGTTTAGGACTTGGTCCAACTCCTTATATTTTATGGGGTAGTAAATCTTCCTTAGGTAATATTGTTACTGAGGATCAATCTAATGAGGTTGTAAAAAATTTGGAACTAGAGATAATAGAGTTACAGGAGGTAAATGAAAAACAAAATGAGGAAATGAGTTTGATGAAAAATGAATTATCATGGATGAGACATGCCATGTGCAAAATTGCTCCGAATGAGTTATCTATGCCGCAAAATATCAATGGAATCTCAACAGAATAAGTAACTCGATTTCAAAAGTTTGACATTTTTTTGAAATTTTAATCTTATATAGATATCTAACATCTTGATATTTTTCGGGTCTCTAATTCCAATTATGGCCCTGAGCGAGTACTACAAGCACCATGGATAGCTAGTGTTGGTGAAAATACTTCATCTTCTCATGGTACCGTTCTTGTATTATAATATGCTAAGATAAAACTTTTTAGGCTAATGTAGTTTTTTCAGTTTATTTTGCTTGTTCGTAAAAATTAGTTGTTACTCTGAATTACCATCTTGTTCACCAAATGGCTCCACATTTGAGAAGGGATTTGTTGCATTAATGTATTTAGTGTGAGTAGAGGAGGATTGATTCTAGAAATAGTATTAACCATGTCATGAACACTCACGAGTTAATCATCTCTAGATTAGTAACAACTAACTTTTTTGTTACACATCATTCATTCCCTTCTAAAATATTTCATATTTGCCTTCTAGATAGTAAATTCATTACTAGAAGTTTTTTCTTCCCCAACTGCATTATATTAAACCTGGACAACATGACAACCCCAAAATTTTGATCAACCAACTATTGCAAATTATCTTGATCATTTGCAGAATTGTCCATCACTTGTTTTCTCATACCTATTAGAGCTTCCTTCATTTATTGAATCATTTTATCTTTTTTTTTTGTGGATTAGGCAAAGCTATTACTTGTTACATCCCAAAATTCGATCCAACTTTTGAACTTAGAAAATCTGAGGATTTTGACTTTTCCAGGAATTACGCATTCAAATCACGGACCGTGGTTTGAACCACGAGCCATTAAATGAACCCGTATTTCCAGTATGCAAGATAAGTCTCTGGTCTGAGAACAACGAGTGGGTTCTACGGACCGTGGTTCACTTTACGGTCCATCATGTCCACTCGTGAACTCAAAACCAGAGGTCTGCCTTATTCCAAAAAGCCATGAGTGAACATTACGGTCCGTAGTTCATTCTACGAACCGTCCTGTTGAAACGTAGTTCCTCTTCAGCAGCTTGACCATTAGGTCAGGAATTACGGATTGGGTCTACGGACCATAGTTTCTACCACGGTCTATCGTGCTGAACCGTAGAAGTTCTTCTGCAGGTTGGTGAGTTGTCTAGGAACAACGAGTGAAAACAACGAGCCGTGGTTCAGTCTACGATTCGTGGAATCCATCCGTGATTCCTGAAGCCAAATTTTAGCATCCATTTTTTAATTATGTCCCAGGGGTATATTAGTAATTATCCACCCTTTTAACTCTTAAATGAGGTTGTTTTTACTACATCTAGAAGCGTTTTCACCCTCATTAGCCTAAGTCCCTCCTCAAATCTTCATTCATCTACCAAAAAGGAAAAGAACTCCTTCAAGCTCAAAATCTCAAGCTACAAGATCAAGTCTCCTTTCTTTTCAAATTCAAGTGGGTTAACCTAAATCAAGGTATGTGGGTATTCAACAATGGGTTCCTTTCACCCTTGTCCCCAAAACCCTCAATTCTTGTTTTGAATTATGAACTTGTGAAATTAGGGTTTTGATCTAAACTGGGGAAAAGTTATGGGTCTTCTTTTAAAGAATAAATTCATGATTTTTTATTATGTATCTATGATTTATTTGATGTTCCTTAAATGATTTCAAAAGCCCATGCATTGAAGATGATTTCTAGCATGATCCCATTGAATTTGTGGATTCCTAAGTTGGGGTTCTTACCTAATTCTCTTGGGCTTTCCTATTAAGTGTTTTCTCATGATCCCTCCATGAATTTTAAGATCAATTTCATGCATCGATATTATGATCTCAAGTATCTTATGAAATTGCATGTCTAATTCTTCAAGTTATGGATTTAGAAAGAAGGTATGTTTGAATATGGCTATGTTAAGTTTTAAGAACTTATGGTTTGAATTTGCATGAAATTAGACATGTCCTTATGCTTTCCAATTATTTTGACAATTGATATGTCACAAGTATTATATGAGCTATATGTATATTTTGGGAGTAGTATTTAGCACCAAGCGATGAGGGTCTAAGTAACCCAAGTCCAAAACTACGTTACCGAAGTAGGAAACGAGGGTCCTCGTTAGTAGAGAGTGTCTCCTCATACTTATGAAAGAAGGACCTCATTAGTAAAGAGTGTTATCCATTTTTTGAAAGAGGATCCTCGTTAGTAGAGAGTTTCTCCTCATGCTTATGAAAGAAGGTCCTCGTTAGTTGAGAGTTCCCTTCACGCATATGAAAGGGAGTCCTCGTTAGTTGAGAGTGCCTCCTCGGTTACTTATGAAAAGAAATTCCATGTAGCTAACATGGTCTATTGTCGATTATAAGAAACTCTCATACGATTGCTTTCAAGTTTTCTAAACCTTATGATATCTTATTTGAGGTCTTGACTTCTAACTCATGATTATTACTCAGAACTATGATATTTACTTATGACACCCTTATGATACATAAACTCAGTTTTAAATGTATTTTAAGTATGTTTTCACTATTTTATGCATGTCTCATATATTTAGTTCATCCTATAGTATTGACGCATATCTTGCGCTGCATACTCTTGATGATGCAGATTCAGGTTACCTCCTTCAGGCCCAAGGCTAGAGACCACAGGCCGTATCCAGTCAGTGTTGGTGAGTCCTCATTGTTCAAGGGCTAGTTATGACTCTAGCTAGTTTTGATTATTTACTTGTGTACTTTGAGTTAGATAGGGTCTTGTCCTAGAAACTCCTTATGTTTTATATAGAGGCTTTCAGACATAGACAATATTTGAGTCTCTTTCAGATTATGTTCTCCTTGACTTTATCTTTATGGATTTAACTGTTAATTTCTATTATGCTTCTGCTATTTAAGTATGCTATGACCAAGTTTTAATATAGGGCACTTGTGTTCCAGATCCCATGTTACGTCTAGGGGGTAACCTCTGGGCGTGACAACTTGGTATCACACCCTCGAGTTCAAGAGTCCTAGGGTGTCTGAAAGCCGCATCAAGTAGAGTCTTTTTCATGGGTGTGAAGCGCGCCACACTTATGAGAGGGAGGCTATGAGGTGTATTAGAAAAACTTCGCTTCTTTCATGATCAGTATCGTGCGAGAGAAATTGACCCTATCACTTCTCTCATCTATTCTTGTTACATTTAAGATTATGCCTCCTCGACATGTTATGCATCCCCGAGCCACTCAGAATGCTAATCTTTCGATTCCAGGCCCCGAGGTCTTGAGTGCAGAGTTCAGGAATGCCTTCTATATGCTAGATTAGGTTGCGGCCACTCAGGCCAATCAGCAGGCGCCTATCCCCATCCACCCTCTAGGTGGATCAGTTGTTGGCCGAGTTGGAGAGTTTATTCGCATGAACCCGCCTGAGTTTTGTGGTTCAAAATTTGGTGAAGATCCATTAAATTTTATGGACAAGGTGAAGAAGATATTAGGTGTGATGCGGGTGGTTGGACTTGAGAGTGTTGAGCTAACTTCCTATCAGCTAAAGGATGTAGCTCATATCTGGTTTGCACAGTGGAGAGAGGCTAGAGCTAGGGACGTGGTCCCTATGACTAGAGAGTGTTTTGAGAGAGCTTTCCTCGACCGGTTCTTTCCCTAAGAGTTGAGGCAAGCTAAGGCCGAGGAGTTTGTGAACTTGAGACAGGGATCAATGTAAGTTCAAGAGTACAGTTTGAAGTTCACTCAGTTGTCTAGGTATGCTCCGTCTATGGTAGCGGACCCATAGGATCAAATGAGTAAGTACATCTACAGAGTGTCGGATTTGGTGAAGAAAGAATGTAGGTCCGCTATGTTGTTAAGTGATATGAATATTTCCCGACTCATGACTCATGCTCATCAGATCGAGGGAGACAAGTTAAGGGAGATAGCTAGGGAGAACAAGATGGTCAGATCTGAGAGTTCAGGATTTAGCCATCAGAGGTCCGAGGACGGACACCGTTCTTCTTTTCAGAAGAGCTCATCAGGACCGGTGCATTCTTCATCTAGTGCTCCTACTAAAGCCCACAGGATTCGTCATAATCAGGCTAATAGTGGATCAGGTTCTTATTCGCAGGGTAATGTTACAAAGAGAACTCATTACCCTACTAGCGACACATGTGGTAAAAGTCATCGTGGTGAGTGTCTAGTTGGTCCAGACGGATGTTTTTGGTGTGGTAAGGTTAGACACAAGCTTAGGAATTTCCCTTCAGCTAGAAGGGACAGAGAGGTGGTAGTACTCAGTTTTCTCCAGCAGCCTCAGGAGGTCGACCGGCCCAGCAGGATACAACTTCTAGTTCTAGTAGCGGTCAGCACCAGAACCGCCTTTATGCCATATCATCCCACCAGGACCAGGAGCATTCCCTAGACATTGTTATTGGTACGTTGAAGTCTCCCCTATAGATTTGTACACTTTATTGACCCCCGATGCCTCTTTACTCTTGTATGACTTCCTTCATTGCTTACAAATTCGGAGTTAGTACAAAACAGCTTTCAGAACCCCTTTTGTATTTATTCCACTTGGTGAGTCAGTCCTAGCCAAAGAAATTTACTGAAAATTTTCCCTATCTCAATCCTTCATAGAGTCACTTCAGCGGGTCTAGTAGACATGGTGATGACTGATTTTGATGTTACTCTTGGTATGGATTGGTAGGGTTTGAGGTCAAGGATGTGGTGTTTCTGAAAGGGGTCACCCATGAAGGGTGTGATGAGATTTGGTAAGAGAGGGAAGCTTAATCCCCATTGCGTAAGTCCTTATCAGTTTCTAAGGAGGGTTGGTAGTGTTGCTTGTAAGTTAGGGTTGCCACCCGGTTTGGAAGCAGTTCATCCGATTTCAATTTAAAGTAGTAGTTTCCTCATTAACATGTCTATCCTACTCTATTCCACCAGTTTCCCTCATGATCCTAGCATGCAATCATGTTTTATGAAGTTAGTTTAATCATATTTTACGTTGAGAAGCTCAGTTTTAATGTTTATCCTTGAGATTTATGTTTTGTTGCTTGGTTGGGCTGTTTTCTCTCTAGTTGTCCTTGTTTAGTCTTCATTCAAGGATGAATGATCCAGAGGGGGGGGGGGGGGGGAATTGTAGCACCCCGAAATTCGATCCAACTTTTGAACTTAGAAAATCTGAAAATTTTGACTTTTTCAGGAATTACGGGTCCAAATCACGGACTGTGGTTTGAACCATGAGTCGTGAAATTAACCCGTTGTTCCAGTCTACAGGATAAGTCTCTGGTCTGAGAACCACGAGTAGGTTCTATGGTTCGTCCTGTCAACTCATGGACTCAAAACCAGAGGTCTGCCTTATTCCCAGAAACCACGAGTGAACATTACTGTCCGTAGTTCATTCTAGACTATCCTGTTGAACCGTAGTTCTTCTTCAGCATCTTGACCATTGGGTCAGGAATTACGGATTGGGTCTACAGTCCATAGTTTATTCTACGGTTCGTCATGCTGAACCGTAGAAGTTCTTCTGCAGGCTGGTGAGTTGGCCAGGAACCACGAGTGGAAACCACGAGTCGTGGTTCAGTCTACGACTCATGGAATCCATCCGTGATTCCTGAAGCTGACTTTAGCAGCCTTTTTTTAATTATTTCCTAGGGGTATTTTAGTAATTACCCACCCTTTTAACTCCTAAATGAGGTTGTTTTGACTACTTCTAGAAGGGTTTTGGCCCACATTAGCCTAAGTCCCTCCTCAAATCTTCATTCATCTCCCAAAAAGGAAAAGAATTCCTTCAAGCTCCAAGTCTCAAGCTCCAAGATTAAGTCTCCTTTCTTTTCAAATTCAAGTGGGTTAACCTCAATCAAGGTATGTGGATATTCAACAATGGGTTCCTTTCACCCTTGTGCCCAAAACCCCCAATTCTTGTTTTGAATTATGTACTTGTGAAATTAGGATTTTGATCTAAATTGGGGAAAAGTTATGGGTCTTCTTTTAAAGAATAAATTCATGATTTCTTATTACGTATCTATGATTTATTTGAAGTTTCTTAAATAATTTCAAAAACCCATGCATTGAAGATGATTTCTAGCATGATCCCATTAAATTTGTGGATTCCTAAGTTGGGGTTCTTACCCAATTCTCTTGGGCTTTCCTATTAAATGGTTTCTCATGATCCCTACATGAATTTTAAGATCAATTTCATGCATCGATATTATGATCTCAAGTATCTTATAAAATTGTATGTCTAATTCTTCAAGTTATGGATTTAGAAAGAAGGTATGTTTGAATTATGGAAATGCTATGTTTTAAGAACTTACGGTTTGAATTTGTACGACATTAGAAATGTCCTTATGTTTTCCATTTATTTTGACACTTGATATGTCACAAGTATTATATGAGCTATATATATGTTTTGGGAGTAGTACTTAGTACCGAGCGATGAGGGTCTATGTAACCCAAGTCCAAAACTATGTTACCAAAATAGGGAAAGAGGGTCCTCGTTAGTAGAGAGTGTCTCCTCATACTTATGAAAGATGGACCACGTTAGTAGGGAGTGTCATCCCATGTTTTGAAAGAGTATCCTCGTTAGTAAAGAGTGTCTCCTCATGCTTATGAAAGAAGGTCCTCGTTAGTTGAGAGTACCCTTCATGTATATGAAAGGGAGTCCTACATAGTTGAGAGTGCCTCCTTGGTTACTTATGAAAAGAAATTCCATGTAGCTCACATGGTCTATTGTTGGTTATAAGAAACTCCCGTACGGTTGATTTCAAGTTTTCTAAGCCTTATGATATCTTATTTGAGGTCTCGACTTCTAACTCATACTTATTACTCAGAACTATGATATTTACTTATGACACCCTTATTATACATTAAATCAGTTTTAAATGCGTTTTAAGTATGGATTCACTACTTTATGCATGTCTCACATATTCAGTACATCCTATAGTACTGACGCATATCTTGCGTTGCACCTCTTGATGATGCATATTCAGGTTCCCTCCCTCAGGCCCGTGGCTAGAGACCGTAGGCCGTATCCAGTCAGTGTTGGTGAGTCTTCATTGTTCGAGGGCTAGTTATGACTCTAGCTAGTTTTGATTATTTACTTGCGTACTTTCAGTTAGCTAGGTTCTTTTCCTAGAAACTCCTAATGTTTAATTTAGAGGCTTTCAGACATATACAATATTCGAGTCTCTTTCAGATTATGTTCTCCTTGACTTTAACTTTATGGATTTGGCTGTTAGTTTCTATTATGCTTCCGCTATATCTTCTTATGATTATCTGAGTATGCTATGACCAAGGGTTAGTCTGGGGCACTTGTGTTCCGGATCCTGTGTTACGTCTAGGGGGTAACCTCGGGGCATGACATTACTAGACCCATAACAAACAAGTATAGATTTTATTAGATTACCAGTAAGTTAATTCATTAGCCATGACCTTGAATACTTTATATTCACTATTATGCAAGTTTTTCTTGTGAGATATATAGTGGTAATTGTAAATTTTTTGATAGTTGGTGCAATGATTATAATATTTTGTAGTGTCTTTTTTTTACAGACTTTATAAATAAAAACTTTTTGTTTAGTTTGTGTAGAACTTTGGGAGTCTTTTTTTAGAATTCTTTTTTTTTGAAATGTTCTTCCAATTGTTGGGATTTGATTGAATATTAATTGAAGTGAAGGACTACACAATATATTTAGATGTACATATACAAACTTTCTCAATTTTAAATTTTATCTTTAACATTCACTAATTTTATTATTTCAGGTAATACCATATGATGTCAAAAAGTTTAGTATGTGAAGGTTCCAATGCGAGGAAGAGTTGCAGAGGTTATCGTTGGGTTATTGCTTCTGCATATGTTATTTTGTTATTTCATCTATTTGATAGAATTAGTTATAGTGACATTAGTTATTTTATTTAGATTTTGTTAGTTTTATCTTTTATATCTACTGTTACATTGAAATTATGGATTACTAGCTTTTTTTTTGTCTATGAAATATATTACATTTTTATGAATTAACATAAGTATTTTTACTAGTATTTTTTGGGATAATAGCTTTACGACAATAATTTGTAACTTTAATTGGTACTAAAGTCATGAAATTTTACTCATAATGTAATTAAGATTACTTGAAATAAAAATAAACGCTAACTAGAAAACATACATTTGAAGTAGATTAGGAGCCATTATAGTTGCCACTAAATAATTGCCGCTAAATCTTATTACTTTTAGCAACAATTTTATTTAAGTTACCGGCAATAAAAATGGATGCAAAAAAGGACAACGTAAACCATTTGCAAAGTCTATTAGGACCCACTATAGTTGCCACTAAATAATTACCACTAAATCTTATTACTTTTAGTGGTAATTAAATTGAAATTACTGGCAATAAAAATGGATGCTTATAGGGAAAAGTAAGCCATTTTTGAGATAGATTTAGCAACTATTATAATTGCCGCTAAATCTCATGGCCTTTAGCAACAACAAAATCAACCATTACCAGCACTTGTTCTAATGGTCGCTAAAGGCTTTAGTGATGCCACATACAACGGTCAAACAATAATGGCTGGTAAATGTTTCTGTGACTATTTCTATTGCCGCTAAAGACCATTTCAATTGCCCCTAAAGGAATTTTTTGTGGTAGTGCTAGTGGTCTTAGATAGTTGTTTCCTGGGCTATTCTACAACGTTTGCTAGTAGTCCCTCTGTTGGTTTGGTGGGATACCTGTGGTTATGTGCCGGAGATTGTCGTTTTGTCTTAAGGATATTTGTGTTAGTTATGCAAGTGGGTACTAGATGGTTTTTCTCTTCCCCAGGGGTTAGAGTTGATCCTTTTTATCTTGGTTGGTTTTGGAAATTGGCTTGTGAATAGATTGCTCCCAAGGTTTTCTTCCATTTCTAGTCTGGTTGGGTTATTTTCATTGTTTTCCCCAGTCCCAGAGGGACGAGTTTTGATCGTAGTATTCTTATGGAGCTTTGACCATAGCATGGTGGTTGAGTTTTTCACTGTGGAATGGTGGTTGAGTTTGGACTATAGAATTGCGCTTGAGTGTTGACCGTAGTATTTTGGTTGGGTTGGGCATTCGGCCTACTGTCGTTCTATTGTATCAACTGTTGCTATTAAGAGAGGTGGGAGCCATGGAACAACTCCAGAGTTTTCTAAGAAAGAGTTTGTGGAATTCTATGTATCCTTGACAAGGGTTTGTTTGGTTTGCAAAGGAGGGTGATGACTCCTTAGTTGTGTGTATGAGTTCCTAGTAGCTGACTGAAATGATGACTAAGGGTTCGCTTGCATTTTTGTATTGGTGACTTGCTCTGACCGACTACAGATTGCAGTGGCTTTTCCTTTGATGGATTAGAGGTCAGATTTCCTTCTAGTAATAGATCGGGTTAGTGGCCTTTTCCAGTACTACAGTTGGGAGCTTGTTGCATCAACTGTGGGTTCCTTGTTATACTCTTTAGAGGAACCAAGTCTTAGTAGTATCTACGGATTGGGAAAATTTTATATTCAGAGCTTAGTTGGATCTGGTTCCTATAAGTGTTCATCGACAGTGTGTGGGTCTACTCAGAGGTTCGACAGAGGCATTGATTGCCAACTAGAGTTGGGTTTTAGAATCCTGGGCAAGCAGGTTACATCGGATGGTTCGTGGAAGGTTCTCTTGGGTTGCAGCAACTTTGGACCGGAAAGCAGTGATTACAGAAAGCTTAGCTTCTCATATCAGTTCAGAGTGGTTGTTGGACTTGGACATCCATTCCTTGGCTAACCAATGGATTAGGTTTGACTTGCTAGATCCCAACGGTGTTCTTATCAGTGCAAGGTCTATTCTACCTTCGTAGGACTAATTCAATAGTATCGATTCAAGGATCAGCTGGTGTATGCTATATCCGATCAGGTCATGAGGGTTGAGACCAGTAGGGTTACTTTGTGTAACACCCCATCACTTCCAATCCCAGACTTTGTTCAGAAAACTAGAAAAATATAATTTTTCCAACTGTCAGCTGGAATGACGAGTTGGTTCCACAACCCGTGGATGTTTCCATGAGTCGTGGACTGGACATGTGGAATCAGATCAAAAGCCTAAAGATTCCTCTGAGAACCACGATTGGGTTTTACGGCCCGAGGAAGGATCCACGATTCATGAACCCAAGTCGTGGGACCAGACCTGAGGTCTGACTTGCCTTTGAGAACCACAATTAGGTTCTACAGCCCGTGGAAGGATCCACAAGTCATGAACCCAAGCCGGTGGAACATATTCCAGTAGCCCACACCTGAGGATCAACAACCATCTAGGATCCACGACCCGTGGAAGTTTCCACAAATCATGGACCACACTCGTAGAACCCAACTCCAGTAGCCAAGATTTCCAGACCTAGGAATCCAAGACAGGGTTCCATGAGTCGTGGAAGTTTCCACACTCATAGATTCTTCTCCAGGTATGTGAGATTTCATCAATGGGTTCCTTTCACCCATTCAGTCCTTAGTTTTAACCAGTTCTTCAGCTCTCCAAGAATTTGTTAAGACCTAGGGTTCCAAAATCTTAGGGGTTCATTGTAACTCAGATTTTACTTCTTATGTTGATATCTATTTCATGTTTCTTGGAGAGTTAGTATAGTCACATGCTCAGGACTCAGAAACCCTAACATGTCTACATTTCAGTATTCGTAAATTATACTTACAAGGCAGATTAGTGAGACAATCATGCTTCAGAATTCTAATGCCATATCTTTCAGTATATGTATGTTACATTCTCAGATAATTATCAATGTTTGAGCTATCCAGTTTTTTGACTTGCATCCTATTGCTTACATTTAGTTGGGAGTAGACTTAGTACCAAGCGGACGAGGGAATGAAGGCTTAGCTGTCATGTAAGGCTTAGACCTTTAGTAGCAGTCCCTAAGTCCCAAAACTACGGCGCCACCGTAGGTTAGAAAGGGGTCAGCTGTCAGAATAGGCTGGTCACCTTTGTCCCTTATGGACATCATTTTAGTGGGTCCATGTCAGACTTATTTGTACCCTTGGCAAGGTATGAACACCCTTCCATCTAGGGTTATAGGTTGGATCCATAGTTAGCTCAGCTGGGGGTATGTCGGTTAATAGTATCTCACACAGTCAGACTCATATTGCATTGACCATGTACTCAGTATATATATTTCAGTTATTCAGCTCAACATATTATATTATATATTTATGTTAGTACTTAATCATTGTATCTAGCTTATTATCCAGTTTATGCTTCAGTATGTATTTCAATGTTCAGTTTTATGTTGTTCAGTTTAGCCCATATCTTGCATGCTCATTACATTCAAAGTACTGACGCATACTTTTGTGCTACATCATGAAATGATGTAGGTTCAGGCGCTCAGCATCTAGACCGCGCTTAGCTCGATTTCCAGTCCTTACTTAGCATCTTTAGCGGTGAGTCCTCATAGCTCGAGGATGATATGCATGCTTTCATATTTTAGTTTTACTTTTTAGTTTTCAAATTATTAGAGTTAGCTGGGGGCATGCCCTAGCAACTTATATCAGCTAGTAGCTTTCACACATAGACTAGATTCAGCTTGAGTTGTTAGTGTTGTTTTCAGTCATTGCTATACTCTTTATATATTTTATATTCAGAAATATTTTTGGCTTTTCCCACTTCAGATATTAAACTTTTTTCAGCTTCCGCTCAACATATTCTTTTAACTTGAAATTGTTTAGATATGCCAGACCATGGTTTAACTTGGGGTCACTTGTGACTCTAAGCACCATTGTACATCTAGAGGGTAGCCTCAGGGCTCGACAAACTTGGAATCAGAGCATCAAGTTTAGTAAATTTTGGTGTCAGTCAAGAAATCCTCCCAGAACCCTTCCCAGTCTCTACTCCAGTTGGTGACCCAGTTATAGCTAGAGGGGTATACAAAAATTGCCCTGTCACAGTTTCTCAGAAAGTCACCTCAGCCGATCTTGTAGAGTTAGAAATGACTGATTTTTATATTATTCTAGGCATGGATTCGTTACACTCCTATTATGCCTTAGTAGATTGTAGACCTAGGATCATTCGATTTTAATTTCCAACGAACCAGTCTTAGGATTTAAGGGTAGTACCTCAGTGCCTGTAGGTCGATTTGTCTCTTATCTATCATCTTGTTCGGGTTAAGGATTCCAACTCCAACACCCCAACTCTCGAGTCAGTACTAGTGGTGAATGAATTCCCAGAAGTGTTTCTAGATGATCTTCCTGGAGTTCCTCCTGAAAGGGAAATTGACTTTGGAATAGATATCCTTCCAGATACCCATCCTATTTCGATCCCTCCTTACAGAATGGATCCAGCCGAGCTTAAGGAGTTGAAACACTAGTTGAAAGACCTTCTAGATAAGCGCTTCATCAGACCCAACATCTCTCTATGGGGTGCTCCAGTTCTCTTCGTGCGTAAGAAAGATGGTTCATTCAGGATGTGCATTGACTACCGTCAGTTGAACAAAGTCATAATCAAGAATAAATATCCCATCCCCATAATTGATGAATTGTTTGACCAACTTCAGGGTGCTAGTTATTTTTCTAAGATAGACCTCAGATCTGGCTATGATCAGCTCAGAGTTAGAGATAGTGACATCCCGAAGATAGCCTTTAAGACTAGGTATGGTCACTATGAATTTGTAGTTATGTCTTTTAGACTAACCAATGCTCCTGCAGCTTTTATGGACATAATAAACAGGGTGTTCAAATAGTATTTGGACTTGTTGATTATCATCTTCTTTGATGATATTCTCTTATATTCTTGAAATGAGGGGGAGCATGCGACTCATCTGAGGGTTGTTCTGCAAACTCTCAAGGACCGCCAGCTATTTGCTAAGTTTAGCAAGTGTTAATTTTGGTTGCAATATGTTTCTTTCCTCCATCATGTGGTGTCCATCAAAGAAATTTTAGTGGATTCTCAAAATATAGAGGTTGTAAAGAGTTTTCCCAGACCCACTTCTCCGTCTGACATTAGAAGTTTCTTGGGTTTGGCTGGATACTACAGGAGATTCGTTGAAGGATTTTCATCCATAGCTGCTCCATTGACCATGTTGACTCAAAAAAAGGTCAAGTTCCAGTGGTCAGATGAGTGTGAGAAAAGCTTCTTAGAACTAAAGACCAGGTTGACTACGACTCTTGTTTTAACTCTACTAGAGGGTTCAAATGGCTATGTGGTTTATTGCAATGTATCTAGGGTCTTCCTGGCTTGTGTTTTGATGCAATAGGGTAATGTCATAACTTATGCTTCTAGAAAACTTAAGATTCATGAGAAGAACTACCCGACTCATGACCTTAAGCTTGCAGCTGTTGTATTTGCCTAAAAGATTTCGAGACACTACTTGTGTGGTGTTCATGTTAATGTGTTCAAAGATTATTAGAGCCTACAGTATGTGTTCACCCAGAAAGAGTTGAACATTCATCAGAGAAGGTGGCTTGATTTCCTCAAAGACTATGATATGAAAGTGCTCTACCATCTGGGTAAGGCCAATGTAGTGGTTGATGCCCTCAGTCGATTGTCCATGGGTAGTGTGTCACATGTTGAGGAAGAGAGGAAAGAATTAGCTAGGGATGTTCATAGGCTTGCTTGCTTAGGAATTTTCCTAATGGACATGACAGATGGTGGTGTGATAGTCCAGAATGGGTCAGAATCTTCATTGATAGTGGAGGTTAAAGAGAAACAAGACAGTGATCCCATATTAATTTAGTTAAAAGGTGCAGTTCATCAGCAGAAAGTAGAGGTTTTCTCCCAAAGAGGAGATGGCGTGCTTCGCTACCAGGGCCATTTATGTGTGCCTGACGTGGGTGAGTTGAGGCAGTAGATATTTAAGAAGCTTATAATTCTAGATATTCTATTCATTCGGGTTCCACTAAGATGTACCGTGATCTACAAGAAGTCTATTGGTGTAAAAACATAAAGAGGTACATCGCAGATTTTATGGCTAAGTGTCCCAGCTGTCAGCAGGATAAAGTAGAATATCAGAAACCAGGAGGTATGACTCAGGAGATTAGCATTCCTACTTGTAAGTGGGAAGTGATCAACATGGATTTCATTACAGGTTTACCTCGTACTCGCAGACATCATGAGTCCATTTAGGTAATAGTGGACAGAGTCACTAAGTCAGCTCACTTCTTGGCTTTCAAGACTACAGATTTAGCGGAGGACTATGACAAACTCTATATTAGTGAGATAGTCAGGTTACATGGGGTTCCCTTTTTTATCATCTCAGATAGGGGTCCCCATTTTACATCTCATTTATGGAGATCATTTTAGAAAGGTCTTGGTACTCAGGTGAATCTCAGTACATCATTTCATCTGTAGACGGATGGTCAGGCAGAGCATACCATTCAGACCTTAGAGTACATGTTGAGAGCTTGCGTGATAAATTTTAAGGGTAGTTGGGATGATCACCTACCCCTTATAGAGTTTGCCTATAATTACAGTTTCCATTCCAGTATTCAGATGGCCCCATATGAGGCACTCTATGGGCTTAGATGCAGGTCTCTGATTGGTTTGCTCGAAGTAGGTGAAGCAGCCTTGGTTGGGCCAGATTCAGTTCATAAGGCTATGGAGAAAGTTTAGCTCATCAGAGAGATATTGAAAAAAACTCAGAGTCATTAGAAGTCTTATGTAGATGTGAGGAAAAGGGACTTAGAGTTTGAGATCGATGATTGGGTCTTCCTGAAAGTGTCACCCATGAAGAGGGTAATGAGATTTGGCAAGAAGGGAAAGCTCAGTCCCAGGTATGTAGGTCCCTACAGAATCTTGAAAAAAGTTGGTAATGTGGCTTATGAGTTAGAGTTTCAAGCAGAGCTAGCAGTAGTTCATCCAGTGTTTCACATTTCCTTGTTAAAGAAGTGTGTGGGTGATCCGGCATTGATAATACCTTTAGAGAGTGTGGTTGTGAAGAATAGCCTCACATATGAGGAGGTTCCAGTTGAGATTCTTGACCGTCAGGTTCATAGGTTGAGAAATAAAGAAGTCCCTTCAGTAAATGTCTTGTGGAGGAATCAATTCGTAGAGAGAGCTACTTGGGAAGCAGAAGCAACCATAATGGCCAACTACCCTCACCTCTTTCCCTCCGGTTTAGTTTCATCTTGAGGTAATAGTTCCTCTCCAGTTTCTTAGTTTACTCTCATGTACTTCAGTGTCAATATCATATTCCCTCAGCCACTCTAGCATTTTAGCATATTTGCATACTCATGGGACTCAGTCAAATTAGATATCAGTTTTTAGTGCTCGTTTGGTAGGGATTACAACTCTTTTCCTCCAAACTCAGCTTTTTTAGTCTTCATTCGAGGATGAATGATCCCAAAGGAGAGATATTGTCACACCCCAGTACTTCTAAGCCCAGGCTTAGTTCAGAAAACCAGAAAAAAAATAATTTTTCCAACTATCAGCCAGAATCATGATTCGTGGACTGGACCCGTGGAATCAGATCAGAAGATTTATTTGAGAACCACAATTGGGTTCTACAACCCATGGAAGGATCCATGAATCGTGAACCCAAGTCATGGGACCATACCTGAGGCCTGACTTGCCTCTGAGAACCACGATTAGGTTCTACGACCCGTGGAAGGATCCACGAGTCGTGAACACAAGGCGTGGAGCCAATTCCAATAGCCTAAACCTGAGGTTCAACAGCCAACAAGGATCCATGAGTGGGATCCATGACCCGTGGAAGTTTTCAAGAATCGTGGACTACACTCGTAGAACCCAACTCTAGTAGCCAAGATTTCCAGACCTAGGAATCCATGATAGGGTTCCACGAGCCGTGGAAGTTTCCATGAGTCATGATTCCTACTCGTGAAACCTAAGTCACGAATTTCATCAGTTTTCTTTTAATTTTTCCAGAGGTATTCTAGAATTTTCCTACCTCTTTTAAGGCCTAAGCTATGTCATTTTGGTTATTCTAAGACTAATTAAATAGCCAAAAACTACCTAAATCACCTATTCTCTTAAAAATCATCACACTTAGAAAGAAAAGGAGAAAAAAAGGCAACAGTTTTCTCTCAAGATCAAGTAGGGGGTCTTCTTCAAACTCAGCCCTAAACCCAAAGATTTCCTTCATAGATTCTTCTCCAGGCACGTGGGATTTCATCAATGGCTTCGTTTCACCTATTGAGTCCCTAGTTTCAGCCAGTCGTTTAGTTCTCCATGAATTTGTTCAGACCTAGGGTTCCAAAATCTTAGGGGTTCATTATAATTCAGATTTTACTGCTTATATTGATATCTATTTCAAGTTTCTTGGAGAGTTAGTATAGTCACATGCTCAGGACTTAAAAACCCTAACATGTCTAAATTTCAGTATTCGTAAATTAGACTTGCTTGGCAGATTAGTCAAACAATCATGCTTTACAATTCGAATGCCATATCTTTTAGTATATGTATGTTGCATTCTCAGATAATTATCAGTGTTTGAGCTATCCAGTATTTTAGCTTGCATCCTATTGCTTAAATTTAGTAGGGAGTAGACTTACTACCGAGCAGATGAGGGTATAAAGGCTTAGCTGTTAGGTCAGGCTGACACCTTTAGTAGTAGTCCCCAAGACCCAAAACTACGGTGCCACTATAGGTTAGAAAGGGGTTAGCTTTCAGATTAGGATGGTCACCTTTGTCCCTTGTGGACATCAGGTTAGTGAATCCATGTCAGACTTGTTTGTACCCTTGGCAAGGTACGGACACCCTTCCATCCAAGGTTATAAGTTAACCCCATAGTTAGCTCAACTTGGGGTATGTCAGTTAATAGTATCTTCCACAGTTAAACTCATATTGCATTGACCATGTACTCAGTGTATATATTTCAGTTATTCAGCTCAGCATATTATATTATATATTCATGTTAGTAGTTGGTCATTGTATCTAGCTTATTATCCAGTTTATGCTTTAGTATGTATTTCCATGTTCAGTTTTATATTATTCAGTTTATCCCATATCTCACATGCTCAGTGCATTCAAAGTACTGGCGCATACTTTTGTGCTACATCATTTCCTGATGTAGGTTCAGGCGCTCAGCATCCTGACCATGGTTACCTCGATTTCCAATCCTTACTCAGCAGCTTTAGTAGTGAGTTCTCATAGCTCGAGGACGATATACATGCTTTCATCTTTTAGTTTTAATTTTTAGTTTTAAGATTATTAGAGTTAGTTGGGGGAATGTCCCAGCAACTCATATCAGCTAGAGGCTTTTAGACATAGACTAGATTGATCTTGAGTTGTTAGTGTTGTTTTCAGTCATTCTATACTCTTTATATATTTTATATTCACGCATGTTTTGGGCTTTTCCCACTTCAGATATTAAATTATTTTTCAGCTTCCACACAACATATGCTTTTAACTTGAATTTTTTTAGATATGCCAGACCATGGGTTAGCTTGGGGTCACTTGTGACTCTAAGCACCATGTTACATCTAGGGGGTAGCCTCGGGGAGTGACACTTTGGATTATGATGATATTTTAAGATTGATGGTTGCCTTTGATGCTTCGAGAGTTAGAGTCTTGACTTGTATGATTCTTCAAGAGGTTTCTCTATTGTATGGGGTTCTAGTATTGGTTAGACTCGGCCAGTGTGGTCAAAAGAGTTGTGGTGTGTTAAAATACTTTTGAAGTTGGAAATTTATGTACTGGTATAGTATACCAAGTGATTTTGAGCCAAAGGGGTGAGTTGAAGGTTTATGCAAATTTTCAATAGCTAGATGGCGACCTTGGGCTTTCGATATCTTTTCCTTTGCCTACAGGGTGTTTCAACTTGATACTCGCGATATGGTCAACTTCTTCTATAAGTGAGACTACTGATGTGATCCTAAATCTGGCTGGTATTTGAGTATGTGGAGCAACAATGGTACTTCTAGAGCTTGTAGCTTAGTTGTTGACTACAAACTTCATGGTAGGCTTGCCATACTCTTTGGAGGGTTTTGGTTTTTGTTTGGGTCTTTGGGCAGGTTGCCCTAGTTCATTCACTTCTAGCCGAATCAGACTTAGTATGGTTTAGCAGGGTTGGTTTCATTCTACAGTTAGAGGAATCTCAATTGGCACAAGGTGCTCATACATGGCCTTCCCCAACCTTGGTGTGCAAAATTCAGTTGGGCTCCGATGGTTGGTTTAGTTTGGTTTAGACATCGAGATTATTGTTAGCAAAGGTACCCATTCATTGATCAATGGTCAGTCGGACCAGGGTATTACAATTTTGTAATGGTGCTTCAGGTTAGTAGTGGATAGTGTAATGATCCTTCCAGTTATTCTCGCATTTTTGCCTTTTTTATATCGTTAGAGCTTGCTTATAGCGGCCCCAAGTCATTTATGGCTTGCTGGGACCAGTAGTTTGGTGCTCGGGCCGTCTATTTGGTCTTTATGATCGTTTTCCTATTTTAGAGATTTAACTTAGGAAATCATTAACTTTGGTCAACATTCTTGGTAATCATGCTCGGAATCAAATTCTGATAGGTCCATTATCTTCAGAGCATGGACTTTGCTCAGGATCCGAGAGCTTTTTAGCTTAGAATTCTCTCTTGTTCTGTGTTTTCAGGCCAGTTGGTCTTGTTTGGATGACTTTGGTCAACCGTTGGAGAAGATGTCCTCGAAAAAAAATTCTGTCAGCGCTATTAGCTCTAGAATGTCGAGTTTAGGATCGAGGGACCATTGGTTTAGGTCTCGAGGCTTCCGAACTTGATTTCAGCCCTTAGGTTTTATTTTAGAATAGTTGTCCTTAAGGTTGATTTTGGGAATGAGGCCCACGTTTCATTAAATCAACCTCCGATGGGATTTTTCATCGATTCCATTAGATCTGGAATGTTGTTTCTAGTTGAATAGCTTATCTCGTTTGTGTTTGCGGGGCCCAGATGCATTCTCAAGGACCTATCGTGCGAAAATCTCCTCAACTTGGCTACTGTTGTTGATGGTTGCTGGTGTGGTGCTACAGCGTGCCTAGGCCACACCTACATGCGCACACCTGCACCCCTGCGCCTCAGTGCACGCTATGGCACCAACGCGCCTGCGCCTTCCTGGGCATCGTGGCACCATTGCACCTGCGCGTGCATGGGCGTTGTAGCACTTGGGTGGGGCATCTTTTAAAAGGGCTGGCAGCCTCTTTTCTCCCTTCTTCCAAAACTCGATTTCCCTATTAAAACCTCCATATCACCCATGATCATCCCTAATTCTTGGAGGCCTGTTCGTCGTTAATCCGTGATCATTTAGGGGGCCTCTAAAATTGGTAAGTTACCCTTTTATTTTTGGTAACTCTCCATGATTTCCCCTCTCTTAATTCGAGGTTCTTAGGCTATTTTGATCCCTTTAATGGTGCATTTCTGCTCAAATTTTGAGCATGTTCTCCCGGAGATGTGGCAAAAACTGTGGAGTTTTTCATTTCCGGCGTAGGGTTACGGGGCCCACTGGCCTTCTTGTGATCCAAATTTTGACCCGGTTATATTTCTAGCATTATGGGTATCGTTGGTTTTGTATTAACGCGTAGGTTATTGTGTTGATAGTGTTTTTGCAAATTAGGACTTTTTGGAGTAGTTCGAGCTTGGACGATGCTATTTCAGCAGCTAGTCGTCAGACAACAAGTAGGTTATGGCTTTCTCTACCTAGAATCTGCGTATATAGGATTTAATTGCATTAATTAACATCCTTTGGTGGGTTTTCTAGGTTGGTACCCCAGACCTTGTCCGTCTCTTTGGTCTATTTATTTCTTACGTTGTTTGTAGTACTTGATGTAGTATTATAATATTACCCTTATAGCCTCGTGTGGCCTTTGTATATTCCTCTGGATTATAGACAATGGGAAACTTGGGAATGTTCGTGAGTCCCGGATATCGAGATGTTACTTTAGGCTGGATATTTGTGCTATAGAGATGATTGTGCCTGTGGAGGGCAGATAGGAATGTTTGTGAGCCGATGGGCTAACCTATTGTTTGCGAGCATATCATTCATGCAAAGGTTTTTTTTGCATGTTTTACTACTGATTTGGCTTCGGGCCTACTATAAATTGTTTTCTAAACTTTGCATGTCCCCAAGGGCCCATTTTTTGTAAAATGAGTATGAAAGGGGTTTTGGTACTGATTTTTATGAAACCTCTTGGAGAAAAGAGGTTTCTTTGATGATTTCACCACTGGTTTTCATACTGATACTAGGCTCGGCTATGACGTATCCCTAGACATGATTTTCTACGAATTTAGACCCAGATACATGCCAGGCACCATGTTTAGGGATGTTGAGACTTGATTATGGATTTAGACCCGGATACGTGCCGGGCACCCTTTTTAGGGTTTTTTAAACTTGGTTACTTATTTAGACTCGGATACACTTTGGGCACCCTTTAATGGGTTTTGAGATTTGTACTACTATTTTAGAGCCGGTTCAATTTTGGGCACGTACTATGGGATGCCGATTGTTGAACTATTCTTTGAGATGTCTCAATTTTTAGTATATGGTCACAATCCTCTATGGACCTTGCTGATCCAGACCCGGGGCTGCAGTATGTGCTAGATGATGGGTTTATGGTGTATTTGAGATATACTAGTGTCCTTCCATGGATACTTCCTGTTGGGCCTATTATTGCCGTCGGAGGTACATGCAGGGTTACTATCACACAGATCACATCATATCACATCATCACATATATTGTATTCGAATTCCACCCTTGTTTGTTGTTTGCTCAGTGTACGCTTCGGTAGTATACGATATTAGAGGGTTTGTTTTCACTTGATTGTGTTCCTCGATTGTATGGGCGGCCTTTGGGACAGTAGGTAGATTATGTTATTCTTGTCATCTTATTGAGGTTGTTATGGCCTTTGGTTCCTTATGGTTTAGTGGATCCTAGCCTGTTGAGGCTACAATTCATGGATGTTTTGATTATTGACAGCCTAGTGGTTCCTATATTATTGAGGTACTATTTATTCACAGGGGAGTGTTGCAAAGGCGACTCCTTACCATTCTTGCAACAAATGTGGTAGAAGTCACCTTGGTGATTGTTTAGCTGGTTCAGGTGGATGCTTTGGGTGTGGTCAGGTTGGACACTATATTAAGGATTTCCCTTCAGCTAAGAAGGGACAGGGAGGTAGTAGGACTCAGTCTGCTCCAGCAGCCCCAGGGGGTCGACCAACCCAGCAGGGAACTGCTTCTAGTTCTGGTGGTCAGTGCCAAAACTGCCTCTATGCCATGTCATCTTACCAGGACCAGGAGAGTTCACTGGAGGTTATTACTGGTATGTTGAAAGTCTTTTCTCTCGATGTGTAAGCTTTATTGGACCCTGGTGCCTCCCTATCTTTAGTGACCCCTTATGTTGCTTGTAAGTTAAAAAATTTCCCTGAACAGCTTTTAGAACCCTTTTGTGTTTCAACTCCTTTTGGTGAGTCAGTCCTAGCCAAAAGAATCTACCAAAATTGCCCTATCTCAGTCCTTCATAGAGTCACTTCGGTGGATCTAGTAGAGTTGGAGATGATTGATTTTGATGTTATTCTTGGTATGGATTGGTTGTATGCATGTTATGCCATGTTGAATGTCGTACTCGAGTTGTTAGTTTCAAGTTTCCAAATGAACCTATCTTAGAGTATCAAGGTAGTCCTCCATCCTTAAAGGGTCACTTTATATCTTACCTCAAGGCTAGGAAGATGATTTCGAAGGGTTATGTTTATCATATAGTTTGGGTTATGGACACGGAGTCCGAGAACCTATTTCTCTAGTTAGTCCCTATTGTGAATGAGTTTCCTGAAGTGTTTCCCGAGGATTTACCTAGAGTCCCTCCCAAGTGGGAGATCAACTTTGGAATAGATTTTCTTCCAAATACGCATCCTATCACTTTTCCTCCTTATAGAAAGGCTCCCGGGAGCTTAAGGAATTAAAGGAACAGTTGAAGGACCTTTTTGATAAGGGTTTTATCAGGCCCAACATCTCTCCTAGGGGTGATCCAGTTCTATTCGTGCGAAATAAAGATGGTTCCCTCAGAATGTGTATTGATTACCGTCAGTTGAACAAGGTCACAATCAAGAATAAGTATCCCATTCCTAGGATTGATGACTTGTTTGATCAGCTTCAGGGTGCCAGTTACTTCTCCAAGATCGACCTTAGATCAGATTATCATAAGCTCCATGTTCGAGAGTGTGACATTCTGAAGATAGCTTTCAAAACTCGGTATGGTCATTACAAATTTGTGGTTATATCTTTTGGACTAACTAATGCTCCTACAATATTTATGGATTTGATGAACCGTGCATTCAAACAATATTTGGATATATTTGTGATTGTGTTCATTGATGATATTCTTATCAAATCTCTGAGTAAGGAATAGCATGCAGACCATTTGAGAGTTGTGTTGCAAACTCTTAAGGATCGACAGTTATTTGCTAAGTTTAGAAAGTGTGAGTTTTGGATGCAGTCTGTTGCTTTTCTTAGTCATATTGTGACTAGAGATGGTATTCAAGTTGATTCTCAAAAGATTGAGGCAGTAAAGAACTGGCCTAGACCTACTCCCCCGTCTGATATTAGGAGCTTTTTGGGTTTGCCTGGTTACTACAGGAGATTTATGGAAGGGTTTTCTTTCATTGCTGCCTCATTGATGCAGTTGACTCAGAATAAGGTTGAATATCAGTGGTCTAATATATATGAGAAGAAATTTCAGGAATTGAAGACTTGATTTACCATAGCTCCAGTGTTGGCTCTACCCAAAGGCCTAGATGACTTTGTTTTGTATTGTGATGCTTTTAGGATTAGTTTGGGTTGTGTTTTGATGCAACGTGGCAAGGTGATTGCTTATGCTTCTAGATAGCTTATGATTTATTAGAAGAACAACCCTACTCATGATCTTGAGTTAGTGGCTGTGGTTTTTTCCTTGAAGATTTGGAGACACTACTTCTATGGTGTTCAAGTGGATGTGTTCACTGATCATAAGAGTCTTCAGTATGTATTCACTCAAAAGGAGTTGAATCTTCGTCAACGGAGATAGCTTGAGCTTCTTAAGGATTATGATATGAGTGTGCTTTACCGTACGGGTAAGGCTAATGTCATGGAGGATGCACTTAGTAGGTTGTCCATGGGTAGGGTGTCTTTGGTTGAGGATGAAAAGAAGGAATTAGTCAAGGATGTTCATCGTCTTGCTCGACTAGGAGTTTGCCTTATGGATTCGACAAAAGGTGGTATTATTGTTCAGAATGGTTCTGAATCATCTTTGGTAGTTGAAGTGAAAGAAAAGAAAGACAATGATCCTTTTTTGCACCTATTGAAGGGTTCAATCCATCAGCAAAGGATAGAGGTTTTCTCCCAAGGGGAAAATGGTATGCTTCGATATCAGGGTCGATTGTGTGTTCCTGAAAAAGATGGGATGAGACAACATATTTTGATAGAGGCTCATAGCTCCAGGTATTCTATGCACCCTTGTTCAACCAAGATATTCTTTGACCTATGGGAATTCTATTGGTGGAATGGTATGAAAAGGGACATAGTAGGTTTTGTGGCTAAGTGTCCCAATTGTCAACAAGTAAAGGTAGAGGGTCAGCAACTGTGTGGTATGACTCAGGATATTGATTTTCCTACTTGGAAGTGGGAAGCAATAAATATGGACTTCATTACAGGTTTGCCTCGTACTAGTAGACAACATGATTCTATTTGGTTTATTGTCGACAGGATGACTAAATCAGCCCACTTCTTGGCTGTCAAGACTATAGATTCAGCAGATGATTATACCAGACTCTACCTTCATGAGATAGTCAGATTGCATGGTGTTCCATTGTCCATCATTTTAGACAGGGGTACTCAATTTACATCTCAAATTTGGAGATCATTTCAGAAGGATCTTGGTACTTAGGTTAAGCTTAGCACAACTTTTCACCCAGAGACGGATGGTAAGGCGGAGCATACTATTCAGAATTTGGAGGATATGTTGAGATCTTGTGTGATTGATTTCAAAAGTAGTTGGGATGATCACTTACCTCTTATCAAGTTTTCCTAGAATAACAGGTTCCATTCTAGAATCCAGATGGCTCCTTATGGGGAACTTTATGGTCGGAGGTGTAGATATCTTATTGGTTAGTTTGAGGTAGGTAAGGCATCTTTGATTGGTCCAGATTCAATTCATGAGACCATGGATAAAGTTCAGATCATTAGGGAGAGGTTGAGGACTTCTTAGAGTCGACAGAAATCATATGCAGATGTG
Organism: Jaltomata sinuosa; assembly: GCA_003996215.1. Lineage (NCBI taxonomy): Eukaryota > Viridiplantae > Streptophyta > Magnoliopsida > Solanales > Solanaceae > Jaltomata > Jaltomata sinuosa. The sequence continues at coordinate 2,395 of QJPP01003233.1, read as the reverse complement.
AGGAGAAGATAATTCGAGTTTGAGGTTGATGATTGGGTATTTATGAAGGTGTCGCCCATGAAGGGTGTAATGACCCTTCCGGTCATTTCCACGTTTAAGTTTTGAAGTCAAGCAAATCGACAAAAGATATCGTAAGACCTTTAACAAATTTTCTGAACCTTGGGTCAAATGTATCAGGACTTTTCTCCCAATATATAAAGAGTTAGAAGTCTCCCGAGACACCAAATCGAAGGTCTACGAGTCTAGTTTCCAACGCACAAAACCTCACGTCCAACGGGTCTCGGAGTAAAAAGTTATGACTGTTTTACCGCGGACTGTCTGGCATAAAACGGGTTGCGAACCGGGTTGCGAACCGGGTCGGGTTAAACTCGATTTAAGCCTCGACTTCACGTTTTAAAATGCCATTTCAGTTCCGAAACAGTGATAAAATATAAGGGAGGATCCCGAGAGAATTCTTGAGTATCGAAATCGTGCGAAATCGTGCGTAGGCAAATTACGAGCCTAAACTTAAGAACTTTTTTAGCATCGTGCGTGTATTTGAAATATTTATTTAAAAGTTGAATTTGGTAAAAATTATATTATTATTACCTTTTTAAAATATTTTAAAGGTTCATAAAAAATATCTTTGATACGATATAAGTGTATATGTATTTATTTTATAAGGTTTTTATACTCCGTAATATTTTAACGGAGATAGTAAATTTAGCTATGTTGAAAGCTATTATTATAATATAGTAGGTTTTGTTTGAAATAATTTTCTATGAACTATGGTATATTTAAAATATTATATTTATTATACCACGAATTTATGCAATACCCGAATATATACCTAACGGAAAGAAATTGGTTGCCACCTCCACCCCCACGTGTAAGTGGAAGATGAAGGCAGCACTAGTATATTTAGTAGTGGCAACATTGGACTTGCTGAAAGTTCATATATATATATATGTAAATTGCTGCCAAACTTAAGGCAATTGTGCCTAACTCACAATACACTTCTATATCTATTGCTCTCTATTTCACTGAAAGCATTGGAACTTTTGGTTCATTCATTACAAAGTGTAATGTTTGTTGACCACTCCTTATACATACATACGCATACAATGAAGGGTTGGTGAAACCAATTCTATGTTGACGTTATATTTAATTTTTGAAGGGAATTAATTATCTACGTCAAGTTATTCCGTCCCAAATCCGAATCCGATTCTGATTTAGTTTTGGATTTTCTCGGAGTGGTTCGAGCTTGGACATCGTTGTTCCAGCAGCTTGTCGTCGGACGACAGGTAGGTTACGGTTTATTTTCCCTAGACTCCGTATATATAAAATAAAATTGTAATAATGGGCATCCTTGGGTTGGTTTATTAAGTTGGTACCACAGACCTTGACCGCTTTATTCATGTCCGCCTATTTTTATTCCTCCGTTGCTTGTAGTATTTGCGGATATATTTTATTTACCCTTGTGGTCCTGTGAGGCCTTGTTGACTCTGGAACATAGAAGGTGGGATTTTGGGAATGTCCGCGAGTCCCGGGCATAGTATTATCCTTCTAGGCTGGTTATGCTTGTTGAGTAGCTGTGGGCCTGTGCAGGGTGGATAGGTTGATTGTGAGCTGCGGGGCAGCTATTGTGTGTGATCATACCATCTCCATGCATATAAAGATGTTTTATCCATGTTTTACTGTGGTTTTGGCTTCGGGCCTACTGGCACTGTTTTCTAAACCTTGCATGGGCCGGGGCCCCCATTTTTGATGGAAATAATTTGGAAATGGTTGATTTCACTTGTGGAGATTTTTGGGCAAGAAAGTAAAAATTATGTGTAAAATCATCAGTCTTACGATTATCGCTAGACTCGGCAGGGCCGGAGTACTAGTTGAGTTTTCTTGCTACTTGAGATGATTTTTAGCCTCGGTCGGACCGAGCACCTGAGATGACTTTTTACTGTTTAGACCCGGTTACGCCCGGGCACCCTTGGAGGGGTTTTGAGATATTTTCCTACTATTTTTAGTCCTGGACAGGGTCTGGGCATGCATATTCGAGACTGGGTCTCTATCTTGATATCGAGACTTTGGTTCGTCTTATCTTGAATAGCATGTTCTGATACTTTTTTTTTGAGATTTAAAGTATGGGGTCTGGGACCTCTTCAATGTGACGCTTTTGCCATCCGGGCTTCTTGTGTGTAGGCTTACGGGCTGCGTGTGCCGGAGGAGGGGTATACAGTGGAGTAGAGGTATACGGGCAGAGTCCTTCCATGGAACCTACCTGCTGGGCCGGATCGGCGCCGGAGGAGGTACATACAGAGATACTATGGCACTTGAGATCTTCATGCATCATATCATTCATGGTTCGAGGTTCCACCTTTGTTTGCTGTTTGCTGATTGTACGCTCCGGTAGTATGGG